>PVKV010031867.1:0-20510 GCA_004027835.1 Alouatta palliata | reverse complement strand
TCTCGGCTCACTGCAACCTCCGCCTCCTGGGTTCAAGCAATTCTCCTGCCTCAGCCTCCCAAGTAGCTGGGACTACAGGCACGTGCCACCATGCCCAGCTAATTTTTTGTATTTTTTAGTAGAGACGGGGTTTCACCATGTTGACCAGGATGGTCTCGATCTGTTGACCTCGTGATCCGCCCGCCTCGGCCTCCCAAAGTGCTGGGATTACAGGCGTGAGCCACCGCGCCTGGCCCACATTTAGTATTTTGTAGCTTGCACATGCATAGAGACTTTGTTTTGTCAAAACAACGAAAATACTGCACAAAACTGGCTCAAGTGTTTTTATTTCACTTAATATGTTCACATTCTACCAACACTCTCTACCTTTAGCTTACTGATGAATAAGACTGAAAGGAAGAAGAACTACAGGCTGCCTCATTTATCTCCTTCCTTCTATGTCATCATTTTCAGCATAAGTAATTGGCAAATACAGCGAAGTAACACAAATAAGAAAGGATATATAGAATCAATTGGTGATTCATGTTTCTTGGAATGTCATTGCCTTCCTTTTGTGTTTGAAGAAAGTTCTGATTTGAACTGAAAGCATTGTCTCAAGAATTTAGGGCACATGCTTACTCAGTCCTAGAAATGGCATGTTTAACTGGTACTTTGAGTCTCACTGACCTTCCATATACTCTATGTCCACCCAAATTCTTTACTCATGAGGCATCAGGAAACTATGCAAATGGCACAGTAAGGAATGGCAGATACACATATTACACCTACCTCTACTACTTACACACACTCTCTATTGTCCCATCGGACTTTCCTTATAAAACACAAGTTCAAAGATAAAATTATTAAGAATTTTAAGACAATTGTAGCAGAGGATTAAACCAAGTGCAGGACCCTTTTGAGTGCAGGGCCGTAAGTGACTACACAGGTCTCTCTCATGCCCATGAAATTGGCCCTGGGCCCACTAAGGGGAAGAAATGTCTTACTTATCAAAAGGCTGTGTAGACGGGCAACTAAGACTCAGAGCTAAATGATCTGCCTGCGACCTCACTTGGTAAGTGACTTAAGCAATATGTAAATCAGAGTTAGTCTGACTCTGGAAATCAATCTCTTTAATCAGTTTATTATATTTCCTCTTGAAAGAAGCTTAGTTGCATGAACTGAGCCAACACTGTACAAGCCTCAGATGTTCAACAGCTTTAGTCACTATAGCTAAGAAGCATTTTCAGGTTAATTCATTGGCAGGCTCACTGCAGAAACATAGTCACAATTATATTAATGCTATTGACAAGACATTATTAGCTGGGTAAAGAAAGAAGCTGAAACTACTTTCCTTATAGTAGTGACAGTTAGAATATTTAGAATAATAACAAAATACTTATTATTGCTTAGTAATAATACTAAGAATTTTTCTTCACAGAAACCCTAGGTCGATAATATTATTATCCACATTTACAAATCAGGAAGCTGAGGAAAGGAGTGGTTAAAAAAGTTGAGTAAGGTCATACAATTAGTTAGTGACAAGGCACTGGGTTAGTTGAATCCGGACAGTTTTGCTACTTAGAACCATCTCTCACTGCACATGGATCCATCTCTGTGTTAATGAGCTCTACTTGCAGGCAGGTAGAACTAAAGCAACTGACCCAGACAAGAGAATCTATAATTACTTCTAGAATAATAGTACAAGAAACTTCAGGAACATTTTGGTTTATCTGATGAACATCTAACATTAGCCAGTTTTTCTTGCATTTTACTTTTCAGAAAAGAATTTTTAAATACTTTCATTATAGACCTAATTTTTTTTATCATGTAGCCAAGGTCCCATATGCAGGAAATATTTTGTATTTAATTCAATGTCCTGTGTACCTTCCTTATCTATATTTGCAACACAGCCAGGAACCAGGAAATAAGGGGAAATTTATATGGATTCAGGGAAGAACTGGAATAAGGGACTATTCTCAACATAGCTATTGACTTTGGAATCTTTATGACTGTGCGTCCATCACCTTTACTAACTGAAAGTACATAGTTAATGGCCTAGCTGGCTTGTCTGTTTTGTTTTTCTGTTTTATCACTGGATAATTATGTCAATCAAATTTGCTAATTTAACATGACATAGTTGTCTAGTTAGTTGGAGGTTTTTGTTTAGTTGTTCTGTTTTACTGCTGAACCAGTTCTTAAATCAGGAGTACTGGCATCTTGCTAATGTTCGTCACTGTGGGTTAGCTGGTTTGAGAAACTAGTGAGACTTTGAATCAGAATCCTGAAACTGGTTTTAGATGCTTTAAATTCTTACCACTTGTCTATCTTTATATATATATATATATAATATATATATATATAATATATATACACATATATATATTATATATATATATACACATATATATTATATATATATATATATACACACACACATATATATATATATGTATATATATATATATAATAGAGACAGGGATCCAGCTATGTGGCCCCAGACTGGTCTCAAACTCCTGGCCTCCAGTGATCCTCCCACCGCAGCTTCCCAAAATGCTGAGACTATAAGTGTAAGCCACCTTACCTAGCCTAGCCTATTCTCTGTCTTAAAAGAAAAAAAAATCACCAGCTGAAATGATTTAAACCATCAAAGAAAAAAGCTACTATAGAAAAAATATCTATCATGTTTTGATTTAATTTATCAACAATAAGTGACATAAACAATTCTATATAAAAAGTCAGTATTTCTTTGGAACTATCCTTTAATCCTTTGGGAATCTGTTGTACTTAACCTTCATTTTGACTAACAGCAAAGGCACCATCTGATTTTTTTTAAGCTCTAATATGCAAAGAAGATAAAAAGAATGGTTGAGTCTTGAAAATGTTTTTTTGCTCCACTCAACCCAAGAACAAATTCTTTACTGTCAAAAAGCATTTTCTAGACTTCACCTGGAATAAGCTAGGAAAAAAGGATTGGTAAATTTAAGAAACCTGTTACTAACTTTATTTCATTTCATTTTTTATGTTTTTGAGATGGAATCTCCCTCTGTTGCCCAGGTATGATCTCAGCTCACTACAACCTCTGCCTTCCAGGTTCAAGCAATTCCCCTGCTTCAACCTCCTGAATATCTGGGATTACAGGTGCACACCACCACACACAGCTAAGTTTTGTATTTTTAGTAGAGACAGGGTTTCACCATGTTGGCCAAGTTGGTCTCAAACTTCTGACTTCAAGTGATCTGCCTACCTCAGCCTCCCAAAGTGCTGGGATTACAGGTGTGAGCACTGCACCTGGCCCGTGTTACCAAGTTTATATGCAAGTGATTCTCTTTTATTCTTTCCAGGAGCTTCCATGTCATTGGGTACAGCCCTTTGCACAGAGGGCCCAGAGTCTCATTTGATGACTGATTGACACAGATTACTCTTACACAAGCCGAAAAAGAGTATTGATACCATCACAGGACCATGTTGGGAGTTACAGTCAATGTCCAACTGCTTAATCCATATCATGTGGGGAAAACATAATTAGCATGAGGCCCAAAGGGGAAATAAGTCACTGGTATAGAAATAGGTATTTCCAGGTGCCAGTATTTAGTCCCTGGGGTAATTTTGTTTTCAAAATAGATGAATTTGTTATAGAAATGATGGGAGAGTAAAGTAAGTTTGAATGTCTATTTCTTTGCATATATAACAAACTATTCCAGAGAAAAAGAGTGAATATTTCTCTGTAAAATTTCTTCTAAAATTCCAAAATTTTTCAAGATATTGTTGTATTCTATGTTTTAAACACAAGATAATCTTGCAAACATTTCCTTGAAACACCTCCTGCTACAACTTAAAACCAGCACTAATTTTTTCTTGTCTCAAAAAAAAAAAAAAAAAAAGAGAACGGTCGTCCCTGGTTAATGTGCTCTATGCATCTTAAACTTGAATGTGTGCATGAATCACTTGGGAGCTAAGGTGCAGACTTTGGTTCCGTAAGTTCAGGAGCCTAAGGTTCTTCATGTCTAATAAGCTCCAGAGGATACTGGAGGACCTCATTTTGCATGTCAAGGACTAAGACTGCCCCACTTCTCATACCTTTGGCTATCTGCCCTTGCCCTCGCTATCATTGATTCACCCTGGTTGGGCACCTGACTCAGAAGGCTTATCAGAGCTCTTCTCCAGGACTTACTCAACAGGAACCAGTGAAAAAGATCAATGTGTCTGATAGCAAAACTACGTGTTGTAAGGCTCAGGGCTCCTCGCTGTCCATTTTTCCTACTGAAAGAGGGAAGCTGGTATAAGAGGTGAGGCCACTAGACCAAGAGACGGTCAGAACACTGGCTACATTCACATCCTCAGTTTTCCCAGTTGTCTCTGAACCTGAGCTGTAGGGGCAGCCTCACCTTTATAATGCTATTTGAGACATGCCCAATATTTTTTACATATACTCTGTATTTGACTAACTTATTTGAGTTGGGTTTCTGTCACATGCAACCATCAGAGTACTGCCTAAATGTAATACTCATACAGCACTATTAAATTTCAGAAAATAACTTATGTTAATTTCCATTTTTGAGCTAACTAAATCAGTTATTGTAACCTTTGTACACAGAACCTATTTCCTAAATTTTTGTTTCTCACCTCTTGGTCTGAGTTTGGCACTGTCCAGCACCTGAGACATAATATTTATTGTCTCAGATTCATCTACTCATGGAGAACAATTTGTATCACACGGCAGGCACTGTGCTGGAAGTTGGGACCATGTGATCCTTGTTTTCCAGTAGTTTACAATTTAGTAGTGGATACAGACAGAACAACAAAGTAATGTAATGTGATATAATATAATGTCATGTAAATATAGGATCATAAAGGAGACAGTATCATAGAGAGGGTGCTACCTCCTCAAAGTCTTGATGGACAAACAAGGAAAAAGAAAATTCCAGTCAGAAACAGCCAAATAGCCAAAGGCATATAAATGAGAACTATAATGCTCTATTTAGAAAAGTGCAAATGTTTCATCCCAAAGCATGAAGAGGAGAGAACAGGAGGGCCAAGGGTAAAGAGGCAATGGGGAAATAGCCAACACAAATCAAGGAGGGCTTTAAATAACATGATAAAGATCTTGGACTTTATCCTATAGGCAATGCGTAATGATTGCAAAAAGCAGCAACAGGACTGGATCATGTTTTAACTTAGACTGTGTTGCAGGACATATTGAGAGCGATCAAGACAGAGACAAAGAGTTCGGTAGAATAGAGTTGGCAATCTTTGAGCTAGTGAGCTGCTGAACAAAGCTATAATGAAGCATAATAAAATATTTTAGGATCAACTGTTTTTTTCTTTCTCATTACCTGGATCCTATCTTTCTTACATTTTCTTTTACACATAGGTAATTTTGGAATTGTTACAACATTATCATTTTAAATATTTCTCTATGAACATTATACTATTGCATCATTTAAAAATCTATTCTGAGAGTCTCTGTCTTACTAAAAGTGAGTTTAACAAATTCACATAGGTTTATTATTTATTTATTTATTGCATTTATTTCTTCCATTTCATGTATTTCCTTTTTGTTTCTTCTGTTTCCCTCCTGTCCTGACATCTATTGGATAGATTGAGTTTTACTCTGCTGGTTTGAAAATTACACATTATGACTTTAGTCCTCTGGTGTTTTCTCAACTTAAGATGTGTTCTTATCTTTAGTATTCATTGATTTATTTCCTACAATAATAGAATTCTAAAGCTTGTCAGTAGCTATATTTTTCTTATCCCCTTCACTTTCAACAGAAATGCATTAATAAGTTATTGTGTCTCTCTGGACTCCAACACCAACCTGATTCATGTTGGTGATTTCTAAAGTTTAAACATTGATAGACTTTTGTTGTTGTTATTTATAACTTTTTTAGACAAGAAATTTTACTAAATTATTTACTAACATTTATTTGTTATATCTTATTTGCTTCTAACTGGAGAATTTCCCCAACAGTGCTTTTAACATGTGTGTTAGGTAGTCTGAGTCTTAGTATCTTTGATATTGTTTCCACTTCATGCTAATATGTAAGTGATCATTAAAAATACTAGGTTTAATTTTTTTCTTTAAACAGTTTGAAAATATATTCTACTACTTCTTGCACCTAGGGCTGCTCAAAGTCTGAGTTGGATATGCGGTTGGTCATCGTCAGCATGCAGAGGATAACTGAAGCCATGTGTGGGAGGGAGGTCACCAACTGAAACACAGGGGATGAGAAGGGAGCCAAAAATGAACTCTGAGAAAAGCCAGCATTTAAGGAGGAGAAACAAGAAGAGGCACTGTGAGCTAGACTGAGAAGGAATGGCCATAGATTTGCAAATATAATCAGAAGTGCATTATGAAAACCAAGAAAGGGGGCAGTTTCAAAAACGAAGGAACGATCAGCAACAACCTCAACTATTACAGAGAGGTCTAGCAACACAAGTATTTCAAATTGTTCTTTGCATGTAACAATATATACAAATTACTGCATTTTCTTTAAGATGAGGAAGGTTTGTATCATTTTCTATGTTGGGGCAGGGTTGGGGGGAGTAGGAAACCAGAAGAAAAGACATAAAAAAGAAAGAGGACAAATAATACATCAAGAAGGTACTGTAAGAGAATGGAGAATAAAGAGCACAAGTGCAGGGAGATTACCCTTTAAAAAGGTAACGATCAGTGTTATCTGATGCTTAAGGAAAGAAATAGTCATGAAGGCAAGCATTTGAAGGTGTTCACGTCTAGGAGCTTGTAATTTTTTTGTGAAATACGAATCAAGGCCTTTTGCTGATAGATAAGGGGTGAGGTGAGTTAATAGTTCCAGTAGTATTGGAACTATTAATGATACCAGTAAATAAATAGTACCAGTAGTACTGGTCTACTTGTACTTGTCGTATGAGATAACCCTTCTAATTAGACCAAAGAACAAAAACATTTGCCTAAAGTAAATAATTAGATTTTCCCTATCGATTCCCCAGAATCATGAACTAAAATAAATCTAAGAGAAATGTTGCTTCTATTTCCTTCAAAAGTTGTGAAAAGGAACCATAGTGCTTCAGTTGAATGTTTAAGAATCTATTACATTTTCCTTTTAATGTTATGAGATTAAAGTTGTTTGATGAGTCTAAAGTCAAGGGCTCTATTTAACTTTGGTTCTTTGGGGAAAATTTTGGTTCCAACCCAGATTTTTATAATTCTAAGCTCTATAATTAAGGCAAAGACTCAGTAAACAAAATTTTACAATGTTAAAGAATGACCAGGGAACAAAATTTTGGTCCCTGTATAGTTTCCTAGGGCTGCTATAACAAAGTGCCACAAACGTGGCAGAAATGTATTGTCTCACAGTTCTGGAGACTAGGACTCCAAGATTAAGGTGCTGGCAGGTTGATTCCTTCTGAGTTTTTGAGGGCTGTGAGACAGAGTTTGTTCCCTTTCTTTTCCCCTAGCTTCTGGTAGTTTTTTGACATTCTTTGGCTTATAGACACATCACCTGATCCCTTGCCTTCATGTTTGCATGATGTCCCTATTTGAGTGTCTATATCTAAATTTCCCATTTTATAAGTACACTAGTTATATTGAAATAGGGGCTTCACCAGTATAATCTAATAATTAATTACATCTTTAATGGCCCTATTTTCAAATAAAGTTATATTGTGAGGTACTAGGGGTCCAGACTTTAACATAGGAATTTTTGGGGTAACAAAATTCAACCCATAATTGTCCTTTTTCAAACTTCCCAAAACCCTTTCCAAACAGCCCATTTCAAAACTTTTCAGGTCGTGAAAAGTTACCTAGGGCATTTCAAACTCTCAGTCTATGATTATTAGCTTTGTTTTTGTTTTTATTTTTTCCTAGTTTTTCTGCTTATAAGAAGAAAATCAAAGGTGAAAAGGAGGAAGCCATGTATGTAAACAACCTAGGAGGAAGGTTCTGGTAGCCTAAAGAAACAGATGTGAATAGAATTCTGGTCTATATAAGAAGTCGGACTGCAATTTAAAAATTCAGGATTTAAAAAAATAATTTTGTTTAAACAAGAGGGTCAAAAATACCAGCTAATCAATAATTGAAAAGAGTTAAGAATTACTGAATGCCAAATTATGCATCTGACACAGGTCTAATATCCAGAATTTATAAGGAACTTAAACGATTCAACAGGCCAAAAACAACCCCATTAAAAAGTGGGCCAAAGACATGACCAGATGCTTCTCAAAAGAATACATATAATCAGCCAATAAACATATGAAAAAAATACTCAGCATCACTAATAATCAGAAAAATGCAAATCAAAATCACAATGAGATAACATCTCACAGCAGTCTGAATGGCTATTACTAAAAAGTCAAAAAACAATAGATGTTGGCAGGCTGCAGAGAAAAGTGAACACTTATACATTGTCAGTAGGAATGTAAATTCATTCAGCCACTGTGGAAAGCAATTTGAAGATTCCTCAAGGAACTGAGAAAAGAACTATGATTCAATCCAGCAACCCTATTAGTGGATATATACCAAAAGGAAAGAAATTATTCTACCAAAAGGACATATGCACCCAGGTAGTGGGCATGGTACACAACAGGTAGTTTTTAACCCATGTACCCCTCTCTTCCCCCCCAGTGTCTATTGTTGCCATGTTTATATCTATGTGTGCTCAATGTTTAGCTCCCACTTAAAAGTGAGAACATGTGGTGTTTGGTTTTTTGATCCTGCATTAATTTACTTGATATTATGGCCTCCAAACACATCCCTATTTCTGTAAAGGGTGTAATTTTGTTCCTTTTCATAGCTGCATACTATTTCACATTTTCTTTATCCAATCAACCATTGATGGTCACCTAGGTTGATTTCATGTCTTTGCTATTGTGAATAGTGTGGCTCAGAAAGGTGGCAAAATTAGACTCAGAAACCATTTCTCCAGGTTTCTAATATAGTGGTTCTTTCTCTGTTTCTAATGACACCCAGTGTGTTCTATATTACAATAAGTCAATCAGTAAATACCTACTAAAAATCCTTAATTACAAAAGAAGGCAAAATATAAGGCATGACTGATGCTTCAAAGAAGCTTACAATTTTGTTAGGGAAATAATACATGTATTCTATAAAAAGATGATAGTACATAATTTTAGGTTATTGTCCTTCTGGATGAGAACTGCCTTCTGCATCCAGATCTCTATGACTTTAGAACTTTTTCCCATATGACCTCCATATTCTGGCCACAGGTGATTGGTTTAGAGATTGGCATGTGACCCATGATGGGCCACTTACAGTATCTCATCCCCCTCCCACTCTGATAGTTGGCCAAGGGATGGGTACTTCATCCAAGTCAGGTCAATCGAAGTATTTGTCTAAAAAATGGAATGAATCTGTTCCTTTCTGGTGAGAGAAGCCTTAAAGCATAAAACCCGGTTTCTGTTCTTGCCTCTATTTCTTGTCATATGGACAAGGTCAGCCTTCATAGGAGTGAATGGAAGTGACTAAAGGCAGTAGAAACAAAGGAGGGAGAGAGAATGCGTAAGTTCCTGGTTTCCGCTGCTCCTGAAATTAGCTGTAACTTGACCCTCCCACACTTCCTTGTTCAGTCTTTATTTGGATCTAATAAGTATTTATCACATGCTAAGCACTATTCTAAGCATCTCACAATAAGAACCCATTTAATCCTCACATCAATCCTATGAGGTAAGAATCATTACTACCCCCATTTTACAGAAACTAAAGCACAGGTTTAGTAACTTGCTTAAGATCACACTACTGGTAAAAGTAATCAAGCCAGGATTTAAATTCAGCCAGTGTGTTCTAGAACCTGCTCTTTCAACCAGAATGTCATAAATATTTCTGTTATACACTGTGCATTACACTAAGTTGCATCATTTATCTCCATATTTGTCTTCCGTGCTAATCTGTGACCTCACTAAAGTCAAGGGCTATATTTAACTTCTTTTTGTATCTTTAAGGCCTACTACAGTGCCTGGTTAATAGTCAGTACGGGTACTCAGCAAATGCTTGTTGAGCTATTGGTAACCCTGGAAAACTGAGGTTACCAATACCTGACACCAACCTACCTAATAAAGGCAATAACACTGTGGTGAGTGCTAAACTCATTAACTTAAACATGTGAGATAATAGAAAATGTTGAACCTTCATTCTCTTAAGTTTCTGAATTTTTCCCTAGGGTAAAACATATAACATACAATTTACCTTTTTGACCATTTTTAAGTACACAATTCAGTGGCAGTAAATACATTCACACTTTTGTGCAAACATCACCCCCATCCATCTCTAGAACTTTTTCATCTTCTCAAACTGAAACTCTACCCTTTAAAAAATAACTTCCCATTCCTGCCTCTCCCCAGTTCCTGGCAACCATCAAATGAACTTTCTGCCTCTATGATTCTGACTTTTATGGGCACCTCATAAAAAATGACTCATACAATATTTGTGTCCTTTTGTGACTGGCTTGTTCCACATAGCATAATGTCTTCAAGTTTCATCCATGTTGTAGCATGTGTCAAAATTTCCTTCCTTTTTAAGGCAGAATAATATTCAATTGCACATATATATCACTTTTTTTATTCATTCATCCATCAGTGGACACTTGGGTTGTTAACTGAATAATGCTGCTATGAACATCGTGTGCAAATATATGTTCAAGTTCTATTTTCAGTTCTTTTGGGTATATATCCAGAAGTAAAATCGCTGAATTATATGGTTATTCGGTGTTTAAATTTTTGAAGAATTACAATACCATTTTTCAAGATTGCTGCATCATTTTACATTTCCACCAGCAATGCAGAACTGTCCCAATTTCTCCACATTCTTGCCAACACTTTTTATTTTGTTTTATTGTTTTGTTGGTTTGATGATAATAGCTTCCTAGCAAGTGTGAAGCAGTGTCCCGTTGTGAAGTTTCTAACATTTTTGACCAGTGTTTATCTTTCTGGCAACTCTGAATACTCTAAATTTCATACTACTTTGGAATCCTACACTGAAAGAAAACTTCTTCAAAATCATGAAAATAAAGAATACTTCTCAAATGATAGTATTCTTTCTATTTTTATGCATACTGGTATGGAGGTACTGAAATACTCTACATTTTGTGCATAATATACAAAATTCACACTTTTTCCTAGTTAACCCTATTTTAGTCTTTGTCCTTCCTTTAACTGAGCAGTTTATTTACACCCTATTGACCTTTATTCTGTGTTTATATCAGCTTTCCAACTTTTCAGTTATTCAAACATTTTATTCAGTTCTTCAGGTAAGACTTATCAACAAGTGAATGATGAAGCACATTATTTATCAACTGCATGTTAAATAATCTAGGGGCAAATTTTTTAACATTTTATACTATTTATATTATATAGTATTTATTTAATTATGTATTATTTAGACACTTTATATTATTTTATATTATTTATTATTTTACATTATACTTTATGAAGTATATTTATTATTTTATGAAGTTTTCTCCCTTAAAGACATATTGTCTTAAATAACTGTCAAAAGGAATTTACTTATAAAAGAAACAGAGCAAACTTTTTATTGACTTGTGTGAGAGGCACTTGGTCTAAAAGAAAATTAAAATTGATTTGCTCTGTGAAAATCTTCTGAATAAAATATTTCAAAGTACACAGAAACATTAAATATCTATCTAGAGGGAAAACCCATTACATAAACACTGTATTTCACTAAATAAGGAGCTCAATAATATCTTTCAACTTGCTTACTTTGAAGCACATATATGTAGAAAGATGAAAAACAAGCAGCCCAACCAATAATTAGTTGGGCAAGTATTTCATTGAATGAGGGACATTTCTTTCCAAATATCCCTCCCCCAGGTGGCAAGAGAATTGTCTGAGCAGGTTTTACAAGAGTAATTCAAAAGCCGAAATAAGATAAGAATGGCACAGCTAACTCTGTATCAAGAATGAAGGCCACACCTGGTAGAGAAATGCAAAGATGTGAATGCCTAGCAAAGAAACTAGATCAACTATGAAGGATTATGTGGGTGGCAAGCCTGCCACCATAAGCCTACTTGACCTTACCAGAGAAATGATGTATAATAATGCATGTACATCTAAGTCAAAGAAACAAAGAAACAAACAAAGTTTGGCCATTACAGTCAAATGGTGAACATCAGTGCTTCTCAAAATTGAATGTGCATATGAATCATCTGAGAACCTGTTAAAATGCAGATTCTGATTCAGTAGGACTGGGATAATGCCTGAAATTCTGCATTTCTAACAAGCTCCCAGCTGATGAAAATGCAGCTGGTCCACAGACCACACTTTTTTTTTTAGACAGTCTTGCTCTGTCACCCAGGCTGAAGTGCAGTGGTGCAAACTCTTTCTCTCAGGTTCAAGTGATTCTCTTGCCTCAGCCTCCCAAGTGGCTGGGATTACAGAAATGCGCCACCACGCCTGACAAATTTCTCTATTTCTAGTAGAAATGGGGTTTCACCATGTTGGCTGGTCTCAAACTCCTGACTTCAAGTGATTCGCCCACCTCAGCCTCCCAAAGTGCTGGGATTACAGGCGTGAGCCACCGTGTCCAGCCCACAGACCACACTTTTAAGAGCAGGATGTACAGAATTAGGAGATACAGCAAGTCAGATGGAAACTGAAATTTTCTGAGGCTCTTGGTGGCACACACCTGCAATCCCAGCTACTCAGGAAGCTGAGGCAGGAGAATCGCTTGAATCCGGGAGGCGGAGGTTGCAGTGAGCGGAGATCATGCCACTGCACTCCAGCCTGGATGACAGAGAAAGACTCCGTCTCAAAAAAAAAAAAAAAAAAAAAAAAAAAACTTTTGCTATTCTAATAAAAGAGCAGACGTTGTTGGGGCCATCACATTCCTCTGTAGCTACAGCAGCCATCTTATGATGAGTAAAAAGCCATAATCCAAGGTTGGTGAAGAAAAAATACAGAAAGAACCTGTGTCCTTATTGCCATCATTAAGCTAATATACCAGCCCTAGGCTGCCTTGTAAAGAAAATAAATCCGTGTTTGGTTCACCCACTATTAATCAGGCGTTATAACTGAAAACACTCCTAACAAATAGATATAAGTTAGAAGTTCTAATGTGTCAAGTACGGACCAACAAGCTAGCAGGTCAGGGAGAGGAAGAGTAAAAGACCTGCCTAGGTAATCTGGCCCGGTGGGGTGGCTCATGCCTGTAATCCCAGCACTTTTGGAGGCCAAGTGGGGTCAAGAGATCGAGATCATCCTGGCCAACACAGTGAAACCCCATCTCTCCTTTTCTACTAAAAATACAAAAAAATTACTCTGGCGTGGTGGCGCATGCCTGTAGTCCCAGCTACTTCAGAGGCTGAGGCAGGAGAATCGCTTGAACCCAGGGGGCGGGGGTTGCAGTGAGCCAAGATCGGGCCACTGTACTCCAGCGGGGTGACCGACAGACTCCATCTCAAAAAGCAAAAATCCACTGTGAACTAGAAATCCCTAGCTTTTTTAGACCTCATTTTTTTGAAGCAGTTTTAGGTTCATAGCAAAATTGTAAAAGAGGTACAGAGATTTCCCATATACTCCAGCTCCCTACACATGCATAGCCTCCCCCATTATCAACTTCCCAACCACATATATTGATATATTTGTTATAATTGATAAACCTACACTGACACTTCATAATCCCAAATTTTGTAGTTTACATTAGGGTTCACTCTTGGTGTTGTACATTATATGTGTTTTGACAAATGTATAATGATGTGTCCACCATTGTAGTATCATACAAAGTAAAAATCTGTGCTTTGACTTTTTATCCCCCAGCTCCCCCATTCAATCTCTAGCAGTCACTCACCTTTTTACTGTCTCTGAAGTTTTGCCTTTTCCAGAATGTCAAATAGTTGGAATTTTACAAATTGGCTTTTTTCAAATTGGCTTCTTTCATTTTGTAATATGTATTTAAGATTCCTCTATGTCTTTTCATGGCTTGATAACTCATTTCTTTCTAGTGGTAAATCATATTTCATCATCTGGATGGACCACAGTTTAATTATCCACTCATCTACTGAAGGATATCTTGATTGTTTGCAAGTTTTGGCAATTATGAATAAAGCTGCTATAATCATCCATGTGCAGGTTTTTGTGTAGATGTGTCTTCACCTCTTTTGGATAGATACCAAGGAATATAATTGATAAATCATATAGTAAGAGTAAGTTTAGTTTTGTAAGAAACTGTCTCCAGAAGTGGCTATGCCATTTTGTATTCCTGCCAATGAAAGTTTTTGCTGCTCCAATATTGTCAGCATCTAATCTTGTCAGTATTCTAGATTTTGGCCATTCAAATAGGTATGCAGTGGTATCTCACTGTGGTTTTAATTTGCATTTCCCTGATGACCTATGATGTGGAACATCTTTTCCTATGCATATTTCTTATCTGCGTATCTTCTTTGGTGAGACGTCTGTTAAGGTCTTTTGCCCGTTTTTTAATTAGGTTGGTTTTCTTATTGTTGAATTTTCAGAATCCTTTGTATATGTTGAATAACTGTCCTTTCTTAGATGTGTCTTTTGCAAATATTTCTCCCAGTCTCTGGCTTAATCTTCTTATTCGCTTGACATCGTCTTTTGTAGAACAGAAGTTTTAAATGTTGATGAAATGCAGTCTATCAATGATTTCTTTCATGAATTGTGCCTTTGTACTGTATTTAATAAGTCATCACCATTTACAGGTTATTTAAGTTTTCTCCTACGTTATTTTCAAGGAGTTTTATCGTTTTGCATTTCACATTTAGGTCTATGATCCATTTTGGGCTAATTTTTCTGTGAAGGGCATAAGGCTTGTGTCTAAATCCTTTTTTGTTTTGCCTGTGGATGCCCAATTGTTCCAGCACCAAACTATCTTTACTTCATTGTATTTTCTTTGCTCCCTTGTCATCAGTTATGATCAGTTGACCATACTCATAGGTCTATTTCTGGGCTGTCTATCCTGTGCCCTTAATTTATTTACCTTTTCTTTCTCCAGTACCACACTGTCTGAATTACTATAGCTTTGTAATAAGTCCTTAATCCAGGTAGTGTCAGTACCAAAATTTGGTTCTTCTCCTTCAAAACTATGTTGACTATTCTGGGCATTGGCTCTCTGTATAAACATTAAAACCAGTTTGTTGATATCCACAGAATAAGAATTTGTTTAATTTCTTTCTTAAATGTTTGCTACAAATCACCAGTGAACCCATCTGGACTTGATGTTTTCTGTATTAGGAAGTTATTAATTATTGATTCAGTTATATGATGTTTTCTCTCCTTTCTTAGCATTATCAGTTATGATTCTTTTACTTTTTTTAGTGGTTGCCCTAGAACTTGCAATATACACTTACAACTAACCCAACTCCATTTTCAAATAACGCTACATCACTTCACAGGTAGTGTGAGTACCTTATAATACAAAATAATTCTAATTCCTCTGCTCCATTTTTTGTATCTTTTCTGTCATTCATTTCACTAAAATATAAGCACATATAAGCATATATATGTTATATATATGATATGTAGAAAGATGGATGTTGTATCTACATATGTAGATATAGCATACATCTATCTCTATATGATATATAATATGTACATATAAACATAAATAATCTAATATATTATTACTATTGCTTTTGAACAATTGAAAATAAGATATACAAAAGTTTTTGTTTTATCTTCACTTATTCCTCCTTCAGTGCTCTTCCTTTCTTATAAAGATCTGAGTTGCTGACCTATATCATTTCCCTCTTCTCTAAAGAACTTTTTAAAACATTTTTTGCAAGGCAGGACTACTGGCAACAAATTTTCTTAATTTTTGTTTGAGACATTCTTTATTACTCCCTAATTTTTGAAAAATAATGTCACAGGGTATAGAACTCTGGGTTGTGGTAAGGTGGTGGGGGTGGGGGAGGGAAAATGCCCTCTCATCCCATCATCCCATGATTAGTCTTTTAGTGAGCCTATGCCTCTGGACTGCAAAATGTCACAAATATGTCTCAGGTTTTTCTTCCTCCTTAGATGAGACAGGGTGGCTACAGGTGGCTGGATCTTGATATTTCCCATCCTTCAAGTAAGTTAGGCTCTGAAGAAACCCCAACAGGTTAGGCTCTGGTTAAATAGTTTTTCCTGAGGGCAGGCCTTGTTAAGAAGACTTAGCTTAATTATCATAATTTTCTAACTCCATCACTAGCCCTGACTCACCCAGGGAATCCCTAGGGTCATGATTCCTTGTTCCTTCCTCCTTGCTATTATATAATTTTATTATGACATTTATGAGATTATATCATAAGCCTTCATTGGGATGTTGCCTTCAATAGTTTGTGGTTTCCTTAAGGGCAAGCAACTTTTTATTTTCTCAGCTTAACACAAAAGAAATACATGTAAGGAATTAGTCTCCTCACTATATGACCTGCTAAATTTGTTTCTCCTAGACAAGATTTCTATTTCTGCCCAGTTACAAAAGTTAAAAGTTTCTGCATTAGGAATAGAAAATTGTAAAATTTGTCAGAATCTTGTTTTTGCACTAGCATTTTAATCATTTGCTTTTAATATTCTTCCTCAGATAGAGGGCTTGAATGAATGGATTGTAGATTATGAGTGGATGAATCTATAAGTACTTTCTCCTGGCATAACATTCTTCGGACAAACTCTCTTCAAAGCAATTTTGTTCAAAGGCTATTTCTCCTTATGGTTTTTTCAATTCTTCTGATTACACAAAGAGAAATTTCTAAATTTAAGAGCCATATGTTAGACTATTTCTATAGCATCTGCTAACTTATAGCTTCTAAGAAGAAAGGGATGCCTTAAGCTCAGGATACAGCTGGTGTACAAATAGCAGCAGCAGAAGCAGTGGCTAGAGAGAGTGAGAGGTTAGTGCAGCGCTGGTGAGCAGGAAGGCATGAGAAGAGGTAACATGGGGCTAAAAGTCAAATGTCTCCAGTTTAAGTTTTGCCATTAACTCAGTTACCTTCCTGGGACATCAGTGTTCTCATCTGTAACATCAGTGGGTGCCTTAGATGGTCTCTAAGGTATTTTCTAGCATGAAAATTCTATCATATGGATACTCAAAATCTCAACTCCTAAATCCTAGATATAGAAGATTTCCTGTTATGGTAAAAAGGGTTCAGAGAAAGGAAATGACAGGCTGGATTGCTCAGGGGAGTCTTCATAAAGTAGAATTTAAGCTGGATAGGATTAGAAAAATGAGTATGGTCAAGGGCATAATAGTGGAAAGTAAAAATAATTTTCCACAAATTTTCACTAGAGAAAAAGATTTATCATAGGTAGTACTGGGAGATAAAACTGGAAATTATAATTTGGAACTAGATTATGATGAATTCTGAATAGCAAGTAAAGGATTGTGCCAACCTAAAGGTAATGACAAACTCTTGAAGAATTTGAGAAAGAAAAGGTAGTATTATACATAAGATAATCTGATGTTGTGCAAGATAGATTGGAACTGGAAGATACTGCTAAGAAATCTTTAAGAAGACTGCCAAATTGTCCAGTTATGAGATGAAAAATATTTGAAAATTGAGGGTTTTATGCCATTTTGTTAATATGTAGAGTGGTTAGTTAAACAGACCACAGTCCTCTAACAGTGAGAGAAAATGGAATAATCTCCAATAGTTCCTCTATGCATGGAGAACCTGTAAATTTCCATTGGTTCATATAAGACTTTATTGCCCTTTATACATATCATTACTTCCCCTTGATAGGTTCAAATGTGCAAGTTTGGGAGTAGGAGCAGGAAAGAGCTGAAGTACTACTTTGTAGAGCAGAGAAAAAGTATTTAGAGTTCCAGAAATGTAACAACCCCGGAAGGAAGGCGTAAAAAGCAGAGAATAAGGGAAGGAGAGGGGAAAACTGGGCACTAAGTAGGAAGAAAGGCAGGCCAATGAGAAATCCTTAATTGTGGAATTCCCAACAATGTACAAAAATGGGTGACGTCACATTGTTTCTTGTTTAGTATATTTAGTATATTAAAATGGGAAAAACAGGGCCAGGCATGGTGGTTCACACCTGTAATCCCAGCACTTGGGAGGCCAAGGTAGGCAGATCACCTGAGGTCAGGAGTTTGAGACCAGCCTGGCCAACATGGTGAAATCCCATCTCTACTAAAAATACACAAATTAGCCAGATGTGGTGGTGCACGCTTGTAATCCCAGCTACTTGGAGGGGGCTAAAGCAGAGGATTGCTTGAACCCAGGAGGCAGAGGTTGCAGTGAGCCAAGATTATGCCACTGCACTACAGCCTGGGCAACAGAGCAAGACTCTGTCTTAAAATAAATAAATAAATGAACAAATAAAATAGCAAAAACAAAAATGAAACATAGCAAACCCAGCCATTTTCCTTTTCAGAGTTTAAAACTGATTAGGAAATAGACATAGGAGTCAGACAGATTATAAAAATATTAGCTCCATATATACTGAAGCTAAATTAACAAGTACAGCTTGACCTCGAGTCACAATTCGGATTTCTAATGCTTCTCTCTAAGTTTAGAGCTCATAGAGACACTCCTTCCTTCATCCCCAAAACAGTTTGCAAAGCAGGCATCTATCTGCCTAGGTACCAAGGAAATCACAATCTCACATAAATTGGCACTGGGAATAGGGAAAACAGACTGTTTTCTGGATCTGCCTCTAGAAGGCAAGACATAACCCTGACCTACATGTGCTTAGCACAAGGAATCCAGAGCATAAGAAATACACACGCTCATATGTGTATCCAAGAGAAAAGAGGAAGAAACTAACTCTCACTTAATAAATTTCAACTTATTTATATCTCAGGTTCTGTGTTGATAGTGAATAGCTTGTAATAATTAAAATTTAATGTTGCCTTCAGAAAATTATATAAGGATAATGCAGCTTTTCAGTTCAACAAGAGGCTCTCTTCATTTTTTAAAATATAAATTTTACAAATATTATTTCTTCCAGGAAATAAAAAAATGAAATAATAGACCACATGTCTACCTCAATAAGAATCCAAATTGTCTAATAAAGAAAATGACTGTTACTCTCTTAGCATATAACTGACTCATGATTTAAAAGTCCAGTGACAGGAGACCTTTCCGTTGTCATGGAAATAAGAAGTCCTGACTGTCTCTGGAGAATTCAGTGTTAATGGAGGTAAAGAGTAGAATTATGATTACCAGAGGGTGGGAACATGGGAGGATGAAGAGAGGTTGGTTAATGGGTACCAACATACAGTTAGGCAGAAGGAATAAGTTCTAATGTTCAACAGCAGCATAGTAGGGTTACTACAGTTAACAATAGCTTATTGTATATTTCAAAAGAGCTAGAGGCCAGGCGTGGTGGCTTACACTTGTAATCCCAGCACTTTGGGGGGCCAAAGCAAAAGGATCACTTGAGGTCAGGAGGTCGAGACCAGCCTGGCCAACATGGTGAAACCCTGTCTGTACTCAAAATACAAAATTAGCCTGGCGAGGTGGTGTATGCCTATCATCCTAGCTAATCGGGAGGCTGGGGTAGGGGAACCACAGTGCAGTCAGCCAAAATCGCACCACTGCACTCCAGCCTGGGCAAAAAGAGCAAGACTCTGTCTCAAAAAAAACAAACAAAAAAAAGGACTTCTGCCAAGATGGCTGAATAGGAACAGCTCCAGAGCACAGTTCCCAGCAAGAGTGGCAGAGAGGGCAAGTGATCTCCTCATTTCCAACCGAGGTACCAGGTTCATCTCAATGGGACTAGTTGGACAGTGGGTGTAGACAAAGGAGGGCAAACTGAGGCAGGGTAGGGTGCTTCCTCACCTGGAAACTGCAACTGGCCAGAGGATCCCCTCCTACCCAACAGAGGCCATCAGGGACTTATCCTGGGCCATTCTGGCACTCCAGTTCAGATACTGCACTTCTCCCATGGTCTTTACAGCCGCAGACCAGGAGATTTTCACCAGGCCAACAAGTGCCACGGGTTACCAGCACAAATCAGAGTGGCCATTTCAGCAGGCACCACAGGTTTTGGCTGGCGCCTGAAACACCTGCAAGACAGACCCTCGCACTTCCCACAAAGAAAGGGGAGCTGAAGGCAGGGAGCCAAGTAATCTGACTTGGTGGGTTCTTCCCCTATAAAGATGAGCAAACTGAAACCCTCTAGCTTGAGAGTTTCACAGCCAGCACAGCAGTTTGAGCTCAAACCGGGACAATTGAGCTCAGTGTAAGGAAGGGCGTGCACCACTGCCTAGGCAGTTCTAACCATACCTGTGTAAATAAAATCATGGAGAAGTTTACACAGCAGCTGGACTGAGCCTGTGGCAGCTCAGCAGCACCTTTGCAGGAAGACTGGGAGTAGACTCCCTCCTTGCTGGGCAGGGCATCTCTGAAAAAAAGGCAGCAGCACATCAAGGATTTATAAATAAAACCCCACCTTCCTGGGTCAGAGCACCTGGGAAAAGAGGCAGTTGTGAATCACTGCACCAGACTTAAATGTCCCTGCCCAGCAGCTCTAAAGAGAGCAATGGAGCTCCCAGCACAGCACTTGAGCTCTGATAAGGGACAGACTGCCTCCTCAAGTGGCTCCCTGACCACCATATATCCAAAAAGACA
>PVKV010031866.1:0-20495 GCA_004027835.1 Alouatta palliata | reverse complement strand
GTTCTTTTTTTTTTTTTTTTTTTTTGAGACGGAGTTTCGCTCTTGTTACCCAGGCTGGAGTGCAATGGCGCGATCTCGGCTCACCGCAACCTCCGCCTCCTGGGTTCCAGCAGTTCTCCTGCCTCAGCCTCCCAAGTAGCTGGGACTACAGGCACGTGCCACCATGCCCGGCTAATTTTTGTATTTTTAGTAGAGACAGGGTTTCACCATGTTGACCAGGATGGTCTCGATCTCTTGACCTCGTGATTCACCCGCCTCGGCCTCCCAAAGTGCTGGGATTACAGGCGTGAGCCACGGTGCCCGGTGCATAATTTATTTACCCAGCCGCCATGTAGTTCCAAACTTCAGCTGTGACAGCAACACCAGTGAATGTGCTGGTGCTTATGATATATGTCTGGGGTTCTCGTGTACCTGTTGTAAATTCCTGAAAGTGGGATTACCGGAACAAAGAGTGTGTGTATTTCATTTTTTGATAGATATTACCAGTTTACCCCCCAAAGGGGTGGTACCAATTAACTTTCCCACCAACAATGTGTGGTAGTGCCTGTTTCAGGCACCTTCATCTCCAGCCTGGGCAACATAATGAAACCCCATAAATACAAAAATGAGCTGGGCATGATGGCGTGCGCGTGTGGTCCCAGCTACCCAGCTACCTGGGAGGCTGAGGTAGGAGGATCGCTGGAGCATAGGAAGTCAGGCTGCAATGAGCCATGGTCGTGCAGCTGCAGCCTGGGGACAGAGGGAGACCCTCTCAAGCAGGCAAACAAACAAAAAGCAAAGGACACCTTCACTCACTTGAGTTATTTTGTTTTGTTTGTTTTGCTGATCTGATAAGTGGAATGTTCTTTCTCACAGTTTTAATGTACATTTTAAAAACATCCCCCTGCTGGGCGTGGTGGCTCACTCCTATAATCCCAGCACTTTGGGAGGCCGAGGCAGGCGGATCACCTGATGTCAGGAGTTTGAGACAAGCCTGGCCAACATGGTGAAACCCCATCTGTACTAAAAATACAAAAATTAGCCGGACTTGGTGTTGGGCACCTGTAATCCCAGCTACTCAGGCGCCTGAGGCGGGAGAATCACTTGAACCTGGGAGGCAGAGGTTGCAGTGAGCCAAGATGGCGCCACTGCACTCCAGCCTGTGTGACAGTGACACTGTCTCAAAATAAAATAAAATAAAATAAAATAGGCCAGCCACATTGGCTCACGCCTGTAATCCCAGCACTTTGGGAGGCGGAGGCAGGTGGATCTCCTGAGGTCAGAAGTTCGAAACCAGCCTGACCAACATGGTAAAACCCCATCTTTACTAAAAACACAAAATTAGCCAGGTGTGGTGGCAAATCCCTGCAATCCCAGCTGCTCAGGAGGCTGAGGAAGGAGAATTGCTTGAACCCAGGAGACGAAAGTTGCTGTGAGCAGAGATTGTGCCACTGTATTCCAGCCTGGGCAACAGGAGCGAAACTCAAAAAAAAAGATTGAGCCTCTACGAAAGAAACGCAGAGGCCAGTCTGTAAGTGGAGTGGGCTCCGGCCCGGCCCAGGCTGAGGCCCTGTGACTCCCCTCCTCACCCTGCAGATGAGATGCCCTGGCAGCCTGGGCCCTCGGCCCTCCCAGGCGCTGTCTCCCTCACCCCCTCACCTGGGATGAGGAGCAGTTTATCTGGGGAGACTGGAAGAGGCGTGCTGTACTCAGACACCCTGGTTTGTCCTGCTTTTCTCTCCCTGAGGGCTGGGACTCGGCCTCCGAGGCTGAGCGGGCAGATTTGTGCAGGAGAATGGCAGGATGAGACCTGATTGTATTGGAACCGGGCTGGAATCGGTGGGGAGTGGGGAGGCTGCAGCAGGTCGGGAGAGTGAAAATGAGAAGTGAGCAGCAGGAGGGACCCGGAGATCTCAGAGATGGCCCCAGCGGGGCCGATGGGGTGAGGGAGAAGAGGGGAGAAGCAGACAGGCGACCCCTGGGAGAGGGGGTAATTTCGGGGGGACGGTGGGTGAGTCGGAGGTTGTCTGTGGGATGGACCAAGGACGTGAGGAAATGTTTGTTGCATGAATGTACTCCCAGAGGCTAAAGGAATGGAGTAGTCACGTGCCCACCCAGGGATGTGAATGTGGCCAGTCCGGCCACAGCAGGTTAAACCACCTCTGGGGCGTGTCCTCTCCTGGCCTTCCGAAGTCTGGTTCCTTGGAGGCTAGTGAACACGGGTATCCCACTTGGTAGAGCTCCTTCCGTGCTGTCTCTTGGCTCAGGGATGGGTGGGTTGGGGAGTGGGGTCCTGACGGATGGAGGGTGTGGTATGGAGGCTGGAGGCTGGAGAGCTGGGGCCAGCTGAGCCCATCCCCCATCCAGGCTTCCAGAGTGTGTTCGCCGCTTGGCCTAAGATCAGCAGGTAGGGAACCAGGCCAGGAGGTGTTCTAGATTTGTGCCTTGGTATTCCAGATCCTTCTCCGCCTTTGGCCATGTCTCTTTTTTCTTTTTCTTTTTTTTTGAGACAGAGTCTCACTCTGTCACCCCGGCTGGAGTGCAGCGGCATGATCTCTGCTCACTGCAGCCTCCACCTCCCGGGTTCAAGCCATTCTCCTGCCTCAGTCTCCCTGGCCTGTGTTTCTTCTAGTGGCTCTTATCCAGTCCCAAATGAAGACTTCTCAAAGGGGCAGCAAGAACCCCCGTTCTAAGCACTTTAACCTCTTTTCTTAGGATTGCCAGATAAAATACAGAACACTCAGTTACCAGCCTGGGCAACATGGCAAAGCCCATCTCCACCAAAAAAAGAAAAATTAGCTGGGCATGGTGGCTTGTACCTGTAGTCCTATCTACTTGGGAGGCTAAGGTGCGTGGATCACTTGATCCCAGGAGGCCGAGACTTCAGTGAACCATGATTATGCCACTGCACTCCAGCCTGGGCCACGGGGTGAGACTCCATCTCAAAAAAAAAGACAGTTAAATTTGAATTTCAGATAATAAATTCTTATTATTCATTACTATTTGAGATGGAGTTTTACTCTTGTTGCCCAGGCTGGAGTGCAATGGCACGATCTCAGCTCACTGCAACCTTCGCCTCCCGGGTTCAAGTGATTCTCCTTTCTCAGCCTCCTGAGTAGCTGGGATCACAGGTGCACACCAACATGCCCAGCTAATTTTTGTATTTTTAGTAGAGACAGGGTTTCATCATATTGGTCAGGCTGGTCTCGAACTCCTGACGTCAGGTGATCCACCCATCTCAGCCCCATCTCAGCTTCCCAAAGTGCTGGGATTACAGGCGTGAACCATCACGCCTGGCCGAGTTTTCGGTATAAGTATTTTCCAAATACTGCATGGGATATAATTATACAAAAAAAATTTAGCTGCTTATTTGAAATTCAAATGTAACCGCGTGTATTTTTATTTGTGGCATCCGGCAGCCTTGCCAGTTCCTCCATCATGGTTCCAGACAGCACTGCCAGCTGGTCCTGGTCCTTTGGAGCACCGGCACAATTGCCACGCTGAGAGGCACCAGGGACTCTCCTTCCATCATCTTGCAGATGGTCACCATGGCAGCTCTCGAACGAGCGTGTTCACTCCTCTTTCACAAATGAGAAAACTGAGACGCCAAGAAGCCAAGCCGCTTGCATGAGGGCAAACGGTAACCGAGGCGCAGGGAAAGCATCCAGCCTTTGCCAGTCTGACTCCAGAGTTCAAGTGGGTAGATGCACACCCCAGGTAGCTTGGCAAACCACCCACGTTTCGAGCAGGAAGGCACAGGAGGAACAAGGCAAACAGCGTGTAGACCCCCAGGCACAGGAAGGACAAGATTCAGTGCTAGAATATTCGAACTGATTTTGAAACCAAGAGCCTCTAAGTAATAACAGTCTCAGCCTCGGTCATGCATGACTTTCTACGGTTAACAAAAGGTATTCCCAGCAGTTAATTAGAAAGACAGAGGAGGCAGATGGAGGCGGGGTGCCCGTGGCTCTTGCCTGTAATCCCAGGACTCTGAGAGACCCAGGCGGGTAGCTCACCTGAGGTCAGGAGTTCGAGACCAGCCTGGCCAACCTGGTGAAAGCCCATCTCTACTAAAAATACAAGAAAATTAGCCGGGTGTGGTGGCGCTCGCCTGTAATCCCAGTTACTTGGGAGGCTGAGGCAGGAGAATCGCTGCAATCCGGGAGGTGGAGGTTGCAGGGAGCTGAGATCGTGCCACTGCACTCCAGCCTGGGCGGCAAGAGTGAGACCCCATCTCAAAAACAACAGCGACAAAACAGAAACAAACAAGGCAGATGGGAGCGAGAACAAGGCCCGCAGGATTTCTCGGCAGACCCTGGGACGTTTCCTGTGCTCCACCCGGACTTGGCTGGGGGTGGGTGAGTGCTGGGCAGACCCTTCTGGGTCAACTTCCAGGAGCTTCTGGATGAGGGTCCCGGACCACCGGCTCTGAGTGCGGGTCTGAGCTCGGTCCCGGTGGCGGAGTCCAGCTCTGCCTGCCGGACCCCAGTGGGTGCTAACATGCATGGTTTATGGTTCCTGACGTCGCCTGCCTGACTGGGTTCCAGGCGGTGTCAACCAGTCTCTGCTCTCAGCGAGTGTCTGAAAGACAACGGCCCCTCCGAGGGAGGGAGCTGGGAGCCAGGCCCTCAGGATGGGTTTGGGGTAAGCTGGAGGGGAGGGGCTTGGGACACCTGCGTGTGGGGGGAGTCCGGGGTGGGTAGGACGTTGGAGAAAATGTGATCAGGATGAGACTTATGTAAATCGAATCTCGTTTGGTTTCGGATTTCTGCCTCTGTTTTGACCTGCCGTTGGCAGGCGGCTGAATACTTCAGTTGCTGAGTTTTTCTTCCCCTTTTTATGTGCCACGAGCGGCAAGGGGTGGGCGGGGTGGGGTGCCCCTTAGGCCACCAGGTTTTGTGTGTGTGTGTGTGTTTTGTTTTTTGATTGAGACAGAGTCTTGCTCTGTGGCCCAGGCTGGAGTGCAGTGGCATAATCTCAGCTCACTGCAACCTCGGCCTTCCGGGTTCAAGCGATTCTCCCGCCTCAGCCTCCCGAGTAGCTGGGACTACAGGTGCATTCCACCACGCCCAGCTAATTTTTGTATTTGTGGTAGAGACGAGGTTTCACCTTGTTGGCCGGGCTGTCCTTGAACTCCTAACCTCAGGTGATCCACCCACCTCGGCCTCCCAAAGTGCTGGGATTACAGGCGTGAGCCACTGCTCTTGGTCGTAGGCCACCAGGGTTTCAGGAGTGCCGTGAAACTGTTAAAGGAACGGTAGGAATCTTTCAGAAAGATTAAAAAAAAAATGATGTGGCTTTGGCTATGCCTCCCCACCCTCACCCTCTAGTTTCTTTTTTTTTTTTTTTTCCTTTATTGAAATCTTTAGTTTATTTATTTTTTTCCTTGCCCGGTTTCCTCTTGTGAGTGGCTCTCTCTAAAAGTGTAGTTCTGGCCGGGCAGGAGGCTCATGCTTGTGACTCCAGCACTTTGGGAGGCCGAGGTGGGCAGATCACCTGAGGGCAGGAGTTCAAGACCAGCCTGACCAAGATGGTGAAACCCCGTCTCTACTAAAAATACAAAAATTACCTGGGTGTGGTGGTGGGCGCCTGTAATCCCAGCTACTCGGGAGGCTGAGGCAGGAGAACCACTTGAACCTGGGAGGCGGAGGTTGCAGTGAGCCGAGATGGAGCCATAGCACTCCAGCCTGGGCAACAAGAGCGAAACTTCATCTCAAAAAAAGAAAGGACACAGGCAGCACGCATCACCCACGTCCTTCCAGTGCCTCTGTGTGCGTCTTCTCCATCTCTCAGGACACGGCCCAGGAGCCGCCGCAGAACGGGGGGCTAAGAGGGAGTGTTCTTTCAGCCTCGGTTATCACACATACACTTGGCCTCCTGGGCCAGGCTAATGGCCCGCTTAGCCACATCCGGTGTCTGCTGTCTCAGACTGGCCTGGAGTCGGGACATGGCAGTGGGCTCTTGGTTTGGAAGTCCCTTCTTTGCTCCCCGACTCTTCCTTCTGGTTCCCCATAGAGTGACTGGGAAGACTCCCCTGGTCTTGAAAGGAGGCCAAGCCCCATCCCATTTGACAGGCCCCTCTCTCCCATGCTGACAGCAGCAGGTATGGCTAGCGGAGGGGAGTGCTTGGCCCCAAGGATGTCCCCAACCAACTGGTGTCCCTGTTACCACGTGGGGCTCACAGGTGCCTTTCTTCCTTTCTTCCTCACCTTCCCTGGTCCCTGCACTAGGTTGGATGGTGATGCCTTTGTGGTACAGGAAGGAAGGTAGGCAGGGTGGGGAGGAAGGTTTAGTCCCCTACCCTCTCTCACAGGAGTCCCAGCCCACCTTGCCCTCAGCTTGGCATCGGAGGACCTATTGCAATGATGGAGACACCTTTGATCCAGGTGATGTCTAGGTGAGGCCAAGGTTCCCTGTGGCAGCCACCTAAGGCAGGCTAGGGCACTCACCCAACCATATCTGCTTCTACTCTAGGCCTCAGTTTCCCTTTTCCTGAGATGGGACACTTCCAGCCAGCAGCTAGCCTCACCCACTGCCACCCCTCCTGCTCTTCCCAGTGCTACCATCCATCACTTTTCTGCCTGAGCTCTGTCTCCTGTCAGGTCCTCGGGGCCGTTAGATTCTCACAGTAGCGTAAACCGTATTGTGAACTGCGCGTGTGAGGGATCCAGGCTGCGTGCTCCTTGTGGGAATCTAATGCCTGATGATCTGTCACTGTCTCCCGTCACCCCCAGAGGGGACCATCTAGATGGATGAAGACAAGCTCAGGGCTCCCACCGATTCTACATGATAGTGAGTTGTGTAATTATTTCATTATATATTACAACACCATAATAATAGAATTAAAGTACACAAGAAATGTAATGCACCTGAATTATCCTGAAAATCTCCCACCACCACCCATCACCCATCCATGGAAATATATGTCTTCCCCAAACAAAATGTCTTCTGCAAAACAGGGACTGTTGCCCAAAATGCTGGGAATGCTGCTCTGGAGTCTGCAAATGTTGTCCTGTGTGGGAAAAGGGTCTTGGCCGATGTATTAAGTTAGGGATGTTGAGATTGAGAGCTTACCCTGGATCACCCCGGGGACTCTAAATGCAATCACCAGTGCCCCACAAGAGACAGAGAGGGAGATTTGAGAAGCCAGAAGGGGAGAAGCTGTGTGAAGCTGTGAAGATGGAGCGAGACTGGAGCGAAGCAGCCACGAGCCAAGGAATGCCAGCAGCCAGCAGCTGGCAGAGGTAAGGAACGGTTCTCCCGGAGAGCCGCGAGGGAGCATGACCCTCTGACACTTGCATTTCAGTCCAGTGATACCCAGGAGAGAAAACGTTTAAGAGAATACATTTATGTTGCTCTAAGACACCAAGTTTGGGGTACTTTGTCATTTTTATTTTTTCTTTATTTTTTTTGAGACAGGGTCTCCCTCTGTTGCCCAGGCTGAAGTGCAGTGGCGTGATCTCAGCTCATTGCAACCTCTTCCTCCTGGGTTCAAGCGATTCTCCTGCCTCAGCCTCCGAGTAGCTGGGACTACATGCGCATGCCACTATGCCCAGTTAATTTTTTTAATTATTATTTTTAATAGAGACAGGGTTTCACTGTATTGGGCAGGATGGTCTCGATCTTCTGACCTTATGATCCGCCCACCTCAGCCTCCCAAAGTGCTGGGATTACAGGCATGAACCACCACACCCAGCTGCGGGGGGGATAGTTTGTTATATCAGCCACAGTATTAGTACACACAGGTGCATATATCTACATAAAAATTCATTGAGCCTGGCATGGTGGCTCACACCTGTAATCCCAGCACTTTGGGAGGCTGAGGCAGGCGGATCACCTGAGGTCAGGAGTTTGAGACCAGGTTGGCCAGCATGGTGAAACCCCATCTCTACTAAAAATGCACAAATTAGCAAGGTGTTGTGGCGGGTGCCTGTAACTCAGCTTCTCAGGAGGCTGAGGCAGGAGAATCACTTAAAACTGGGAGATGGAGGTTGCAGTGAGCCGAGATTGTGCCATTAAAAAAACAAAACAAAACAAAACAAAACAAAAAACCCCAGCTTATTAGGATGGGCTTAGTGCCCAGAGGCCCACGTCCCTGCAGCATTGGTAGCAGTGTAGGCCTCTTCCTCTGGCCACAATCAGGTCATCAAAACTGGGGCATCAGGGCTATTGGGATGGAGGGACACAGTTCCCCAGAACGCTAGTCTCCGGTGCGCCTGTTGCTCTGAGGATTCCATGTGCTTTTCCAGCTTTCGGTGGACCCTGTGGAGAGCATAAGTCCTCTTTGTTTTTTGTTGTTTTTATTTTTTATTTTTATTTATTTATTTATTTATTTATTTATTTATTTATTTATTTTGAGAGGTAGTCTCACTCTGTCGCCCAGGCTGGAGTGCAGTGGCGCGATCTCGGCTGACTGCAACCTCTGCCTCTCGGGTTCAAGCGATTCTCCTGCTTCAGCCTCCTGAGTAGCTGGGACTACAGGTGTGCACCACCACGCCCAGCTAATTTTTTTTTGTATTTTTAGTAGAGATGGGGTTTCACCATGTTGGTCAGGCTGGTCTGAAACTCCTGACCTTGTGATCCACCTGCCTCAGCCTCCCCAAGGGCTGGGATGACAGGCGTGAGCCCCCGTGCCCTGCCAGGAGAGGGTATCTTAGATCTTGTTTTCCTCAGGATCTTATAGGAATGACAAGGAAGTGTGCCGAGGGCTCTGCCCCGTGTTGGAGCTGCCATGAGTGTGGGTAATTTTTTTTTTTTTTTTTCAGATGGAGTCTTGCTCTGTTGCCCAGGCTGGAGTGCAGTGATGTGATCTCGGCTTACTGCTACCTCCGCCTCCCGGGTTCAAGTGATTCTTCTGCCTCAGTAGCTGGGATTATAGGTGCGTGCCACCTTGCCTAATTTTTGTATTTTTAGTAGAGATGGCGTTTGACCACATTGGCCAGGTTGGTCTCTAACTCCTGACCTCAGGTGATCCGCCCGCCTCAGCCTCCCAAAGTGCTGGGATTACAGGCGTGAGCCACTGCACCCAGCTGAGTGTGAGTAATTTTGCTCACTTATCCATTCCTTGGAACAAGGGCCCCCATAACTAAGAAAGCAAGTTGGGGAGCAGAGGTGGGAAGGGTGAGTGACAAGGCAGCCCTGCCAGTACCTTGGGACAAGGCTCTGGAAGCCTCAGCTTGGTGAGAGGCGCCTCCCGGCTGAGCTCTGTGCTCTGCTGAGTTTCTGCAGTTTCCCGGGTTTGTTTGTTTGTTTGTTTGTTTTTTGAGATGGAGTCTCCCTCTGCCACCCAGGCTGGAGTGCAGTCTGGACCTTGGCTCACTGCAACCTCTGCCTCCTGGGTTCAAGTCCTGCCTTAGCAGGGATTACAGGTGCCTGTCACCCCGTCTGGCTAATTTTTTTTTGTATTTGTAGTAGAGACAGGGTTTCACCATGTTGGCCAGGCTGGTCATGACCTCTGCACCTCAGGAGATCTGCCCGCCTCGGCCTCCCAAACTGCTGGGATTACATGCGTGAGCTGCTGTGCCCCGCCGTTTCTGCAGATTTTTTACTGGTCAGACCGGCTTCTCCTCTTCCAGGGTGAACCCCTCAAGTCTTCAGAGATTAACTCCTCAGAGGGGTCAGAGTAAGTTTATACACCAGTTGCCCAGGCTTCATTGGCTTTTCTTCCTTCCCTGCCTCAGTTTCCCCACTGCCTCACTGTGTTTCCTTGGATCACCTCCCCAGTCAACTGCCCCCAACCAAGTCCCTGTTTCAGGTGTACTCTGGGGAAACCCACACTAAGTCTAAGTCTCAGATGCCGGGGAGGCCCTGCTTCTGCGTCTACTCCTGAACCTAGGGCCTGGGGTCATTTCCCCTCTGCCCTATCCACATGAACTATGGTCAAGGCTCCAAGATCCCCGTTGACTCCAGGTTTCGCCCTACACAGATGTCCCAAGGGTCCTCCAAATATAACATCTCTTGGCCTGTCACGGTGCTCACGTCTGTAATCCTAGCACTTTGGGAGGCTGAGGCGGGTAGATCATCAGAGGTCAGGAGTTTGAGACCAGTCAGGCGTGGTGGCTCATGCCTATAATCCCAGCACTTTGGGAGGCCGAGGTGGGTGGATCAGGAGGTCAAGAGATCGAGACCATACTGGTCAACATGGTGAAACCCCGTCTCTACTAAAAAATACAAAAATTAGCTGGGCATGGTGGCGCATACCTGTAGTCCCAGCTACTTGGGAGGCTGAGGCAGGAGAATGGCTTGAACCCAGGAGGTGGAGGTTGCGGTGAGCCGAGATCGCGCCATTGCACTCCAGCCTGGGTAACAAGAGCGAAACTCCGTCTTAAAACAAAACAAAAACCCGTCTCTACTAAAAATACAAAAAATTAGCCGTGCGTGGTGCTGTGTGCCTGTAGTTCCAGCTACTTGGGAGGCTGAAGCAGGAGAACCACTTGAACTTGGGAAGCAGAGGCTGCAGTGAACCAAGATTGTGCCATTGCACTCCAGCCTGAGTGACATCTCTTGAACCTAACTCACTGTTTTTCCCTTTAAACAGGTTTCTCTTGTGGCTGGGCGCGGTGGCTCAAGCCTGTAATCCCAGCACTTTGGGAGGCTGAGGCAGGCGGATCATGAGGTCAACAGATTGAGACCATCCTGACCAACATGGTGAAACTCTGTCTCTACTAAAAATACAAAAATTAGCTGGGCATGGTGGCACACACCTGTAGTCCCAGTTACTCAGGAGGTTGAGGCAGGAAAATTGCCTGAACCCGGGAGGCGGAGGTTGCAGTGAGCCGAGATTGTGCCATTGCACTCCAGCCTGGCGCCTGGCAACAGAGTGAGACTCTGTCTCAAAAAAAAAAAACAAACAAGCAGGTTTCTCTCCCAGACATCCTTCTTCTGCCCTCACTCTCACCCAGGAGCACCCACACGAGCCACATGCTCCTTCTCATTTCGCTCAGGCTGTTCCTCCCTCTTACCTTCTCCAGGAAGGTGGGGACACCCTGGACCTCCTAGTTTCTTGGTGAGGGCAGGGAGGGCTCTGCACCTGCCCCAGTCCCAAGGGGCTGTCAGGACAGGGTCAGCTCAGTAGAGGCAGCTCATCTGGGCCTGGGGAGTTGGGACGGAGGAGCTCACCCCGCTCTGCAGTCCACACACAGGCTCACACAGCGGCATAGACACACCGTGTGTATGTGCCCGTCTGTGCATACATGGGCGCCTGCATGCGTGTACAGGCACACACGAGGATGTGTGTGCACCACAGGCACGCGTGATCACTCACACGTACACACATATCTAGCTGCACGCAGATCCCCTGGCAGGACATTGACCAGCCCAGCGATGGGTGCAGTGAGCTGTGCAGGGAGACTGGGGGAGAGAAAAGAGAGGGGAGGAGGGGGAGGGAGTCCAGGGGACAAGGTGGGTGGACAGGTTGGGCTGCACTTGGGGACCCAGGAGGTACACTAGCTTCCGTTCCCTTCCTGGGAACTCAGTGTCTCCCTGGGGCTCTGCCCACAAGCAGAGGCATTTGGGGTCAAGAAGATACATGCCATTCTTGTTGAGTGACGGGGTCAGCTGGTTGTCAGTGGACACTGGCGTAATATAGATGCGGGTCCATCTGCTCTGGCCAGACCACGCCGTGGCCTCCCACAGCCTCTGTGCAGTGACAGTGACTGCAGGCAGCCGGGTGGGTGGAGGGCCCTTCCTTGGTCTCCCATGTCCTGAAACACTGGCTCCGCCTCCTGTGCTTCGTGCCCAGCCCGCGGCCTGACTCCTGCTGACAGCCTGTCCCTGGCCTTGGCTCCCTCCTTGACCGTGATTCCCACCCCCTGAAAATTAGCTTGTATCCCACTAAACTTCACCAGGCCCAGACCACGTCCCAGGAGCTGGTTTCTGGGTTTGTCTAGGACGCCTGGTGGGACCCAGGCTGGAAGAAGTTCCCATGCTATGGGGACAGAGTTAGGGAAGGAATTCAGAAGAGATGAGGCAGAGAGAAGCCATTTATAAATAATAGCTCAGCACACATGGTGTGCAGAATTAGAATATGAGGTTTTGTTTTGTTTTTTTGAGATGGAGTTTCACTCTTGTTGCCCAGGCTGGAGTGCAATGGCACGATCTTGGCTCACTGCAATCTCTGCCCACTGGGTTCAAGCGATTCTTCTGCCTCAGCCTTCCAAGTAGCTGGGATTACAGTGCTCACCACCATACCCGGCTAATTTTTTGTATTTTTAGTAGAGATGGGGTTTCACCATGTTGGCCAGGCTGGTCTCGGACTTCAGACCTCACGTGATCCACCTGCCTCGGCCTCCTGATGTGCTGGGATTACAGGTGTGAGCCACCACGCCCGGCTGTTTTTTGGTTTTTGTTTTGAGATGGAGTTTCGCTCTGTTGCCCGGACTGGAGTGCAGTGGCGCAATCTCGGCTCGCTGAAACCTCCGCCTCTCAGGTTCAAGCAATTCTGCCTCAGCCTCCAGAGTAGCTGGGACTACAGGCACCCACAGGGCTATTTTTCAGTAGAGACAGGGTTTCGCCATGTTGGCCAGGCTGGTCTGGAACTGCTGACCTCAGGTGATCTGCTTGCCTCAGCCTCCCAAAGTGCTGGGATTACAGGAAGGAGTCACCGCATCCAGCTTTTTTGTTGTTGTTTTTTTGAGACAGGGTCTCTCTCTGTTGCTCAGGCTGAAGTGCAGTGGTGCCCTCCTGAGTAGCTGAGACCACACACATGTGCCACCATGCCTAATTTGTGAATTTTTAATTTTTTCTTTTTGAGACCGAGTGTTGCTCTGTCACCAGGCTGGAATGCAGTGGCGTGCTCTCTGCTCACCGCAACCTCCGCCTCCCGAGTTCAAGCAATGCTTTTGCCTCAGCTTCCTTTTTTTTTTTTGAGACGGAGTTTAGCTCTTGTTACCCAGGCTGGAGTGCAATGGCACGACCTCGGCTCACCGCAACCTCTGCCTCCTGAGTTCAAGCAATTCTCCTGCCTCAGCCTCCCGAGTAGCTGGGATTATAGGCACGTGCCACCATGCCCAGTTAATTTTTGTATTTTTAGTAGAGACGGGGTTTCACCATGTTGACAAGGATGGTCTCGATCTCTTGACCTCGTGATCCACCCGCCTCGGCCTCCCAAAGTGCTGGGATTACAGGCGTGAGCCACTGCGCCCGGCCTTTAGCCTTCAGCTTCCTAAGTAGCTGGGACTACAGGTGCAAGCCACCACGCCGGGCTAATTTTTGTATTTTTAGCAGAGACGGGTTTTACCATGTTGGTCAAGCTGGTCTCTAACTCCTGACCTTGTGACCCACCCGCCTGGGCCTCCCAAAGTGCTGGGATTGGAGGTGTGAGCCACCGTGCCCAGCTGAATTTTTAATTTTTGGAGACAGGGATCTCACTGTGTTGCCCAGGCTGGTCTTGAACTCCTTGGTTCAGTTGATGTTCCTGCCTCCACCTCCCAAAGTGATGGGATTACAGGAGGGAGCCATCGTGCCTGGCTGGGTGTTTTCAAGCATTACATTTTAAAAATCCCCACTTACAAGTCCATATTCTGGTTCAACCTCAAAAACAGCCCCTATGCTCGTCACTGTTAGTCACAGCTGTTATCGCAACATTTTTGAAGGCCTACTGGGAGGATCGCTTGCGGCTGGGAGTTTGAGACTATCCTGGGCAACATAGCAAGATTTCCTCTCTACAAAACAATTTAAAAAAGAATTTTTAGCCAGGCGCAGTGGCACATACCTGTATTTTCAGCCACTTGGGAGGCTGAGGCAGAAGGATCGCTTGAGCCCATGAGTTTGAGGCTGCAGTGAGCTATGATTGCACCACTGTGCTCTGGATTAGGTGATAGAGTGAGATCCTGCCTCTGTTAAAAAAAAAAAAAAGTTAAGGCTGGGTGCAGTGGCTCACACCTGTAATCCAAGCACTCTGAGAGACTGAGGTGGGCAGATCACCTGAAGTCAGGAGTTTGAGACCAGCCTGGCCAACATGGTGAAACCCCATCTCTACTAAAAGTACAAAAATTAGATGGGCGTGGTGGCACATGCCTGTAATCCCAGCTACTCGGGAGGCTGAGGCAGGAGAATCACTTGAATGTGGGAGGTGGAGGTTGCAGAGAGATGAGACTGCAGAATTACACTCCAACCTGGGTAACAAGAGTGAAACTCAAAGCAGATCACAAGGTCAAGAGTTCGAGACCAGCCTGGCCAATATGGTGAAACCCCATTTCTACTAAAAATACAAAAATTAGCCGGGCATGGTGGCGCTCACCTAAGTAGTAGTCCCAGCTACGTGGGAGAATCACTTGAACCTGGGAGGCGGAGGTTGCAGTGAGCAGAGGTTACATCACTGCACTCACAGCCTGGCGACGGAGTGAGACGCTGTCTCAGAAACAGAACAGAACAGAACAGTGAAGCCCCATGTTGGCTGTCTCCTGCAGCTTCCTGGACAAGCTCTCTTTCAGCTTCAGTTTCCTCAACTCTGAGCAGCTGTAGCTCCATTTTCCCACCTAAAAGGCAGAGAACGCCGAGCCCAGCTGGAGGAGGAGGAGGAGGAGAGGCAGGAAGGCTGACCCCACTGCGGAGGCACAGCACCCGGAGCAGTGCCCATCCTCTGTCCGGCAGATGTCTCCGGGAAGGAGCAGGTAGGGTCGGGGCGGAGGGGGCTTCTCCAGCTTTGAGAGCTGACTGGGTGCGAGTTTTCCCAACTCTGTGAGCTTCATGATGCTGACAGTTCGGCTATGGTAGGAACATTTACACTATAGAAACTGGCAAACGCTATGAGACCCCCTCTTCCCTCAGCGGCTCGTTGGCATTTACCTGTGCTCCACTGGAACACAACCACCTTGTTTCCCAGACCGCTGCGGAAGCTGTCAGCCTGTGCATGGGCTCCAGGGGCCGGACAGAGCTGCTGCAGGCAGGAGGAGTGCAGGGCAGGCCACGGGTTAGGGAAGGAGGCGAAGTGGGCATGGACGGCGGACATTGCCAGACCTGTGGGTGGGCTGGGTTAAGTGGAACGGGGGTCTGCTCACTTGACCCTGGTGCATCTGTGCACCTGGGTGAGACTGTTCCGTTGGCCTGGAAACCCTTTATTTATTATTTTATTTTATTTTACATTTTATTTTATTTATTTTATTTTATTTTATTTATTATTTTATTTTATTTTATTTTATTTTATTTTGAGACAGACTCTCACTCTGTTGCCCAGGCTGGAACGTAGTGGCTCGATCTTGGCTCACTGCAACCTCCGCCTCCCAGGTTTAAGCAATTCTCCTGTCTCAGCCTCCTGAGTAGCTGGGATTACAGGCGCCCGCCAGCACACCTGGCTAATTTTTAAAAAAATTATTATTGTTTTTTTATAGAGACGGGGTTTCACCATGTTAGCCAGGATGGTCTTGATCTCCTGACCTGGTGATCTGCCTGCCTTGGCCTCCCAAAGTGCTGGGATCACAAGCGTGAGCCACCGTGCCCGCGGCCACGCCTGGCTAATTTTTGTATTTTTAGTAGAGGCAGGGTTTTACAATGTTGCCCAGGCTGATCTTGAACTCCTGACCTAAAATGATCTGCCTGCCTCAGCCTCCCAAACTGCTGGGATTACAGGTGTGAGCCACTGCGCCCGGCCGAAACCCTTTGTCTCCTCTGCCTAATCACCACCTGACCCTCAAGCTCCAGCTGGAATTCTCTCCTCTCTGGGAGACCCAGCAGCCAGGCAGGGCCCAACCCTACCACTTAACTAGTCGTGTGACTTTGGGTGACTTACCTGTGCCGAACCTTGGTCTCCTTCTCTATAACATGACGGTAATGATGTTTTTTTTTTCTTTTTTTTGCGACCCCCCCCCCCCCGGTAATGACGTTTACGTGAACACAGCATGAACACTCAGCAAGGCCACCTATGGGAACATCTCACGGGGCTGGCACGGAGCTAACGCTGACAAATGGCCGCCCGTTCCCTCCTCCCGTAGATTGCAGGCACCACGGGTTAGCCTGAGTCACGGCAAGAGCAAATGCACCAGCTTGGCCAGATTGACTGTCAGACTGGATTTTTAAAAAAATCTAGATTCATGCTGTTTATAAAAGACTCACATAGGCCGGGCGTGGTGGCTCACGCCTGTAATCCAAGCACTTTGGAGGCCAAGGCGGGCGGATCACCTGAGGTCGGGAGTTCAAGACCAGCCTGATCAACATGGTGAAACCCCGTCTTTAAAAAAAAAAAAAAAAAAAAAGACTCGCATAAAACAAGGATATGGAAGGTTGAATGTCAGTGGCTAGAAAATACTCACCAAGAGAAAGCTAGTGTATCTATATCCATATCAAACTCAATAGTATTTAAGACAAAAATAGTTGTAGGGGAAAACAAGAGAGTTTATAGCATGGTTCTAGGAAGAGTCTGCTGAGACGCAGCAATCTCAGCTGGGTGCAGGGCACACGCCCATAGTCCCAGCTACTCAGAAGCCGAGGCAGGATTGCTGGAGCCCAAGAGTTCAAGGTCAGCCTGGGCAACTAGGAGACCTGGTCTCTCTCTCTGTCTTTCTCTCTCTCAAAAAAAACAGTAAGGTGAAACAATTTTCAAGTTGTATTCCCTAACAATATATGCTCAACACACGTAAAGCAAAAGAGCACACAGAAAAATGGGGGAAAATGTTTGCAAATCATGTAGATCATGAGGGATGTGTATGTGGAATATATATTTTTAAAAAATCGCTTGGCCAGGTGCGGTGGCTCACACCTGTCATCCCGGCAATTTGGGAGGCCGAGGCGGGTGGATCACCTGAGGTCAGGAGTTTGAGACCAGCCTGCCCAACATGGGGAAACCCCACCTCTACTAAAAGTACAAAAATTAGCCGGGTGTGGTGGCAGACGCCTGTACTCCCAGCTACTCAGGAGGCTGAGGCAGGAGAATCTCTTGAACCCGGGAGGTGGAGGTTGCAGTGAGCTGAGATCTTGCCGCTCCACTCCGGCCTGGGTGACAGAGCAAGAGTCTGTCTCAGAAAAAAAGAAAGAAAAAGTCTCTTACAACTCAGCAATAAAAAAGCAAATAACCCAATTTAAAAATGGCCAAAAGACTTGAATAGACGTTTCTTTCTGAAGAAGATGTGACATCATAAATGATCAGGAAAATGCAAATCAAAATCACAGTGAGATGCCAATCCCCACTCACTAGGATGACTAGAATAAAAAAGACAAATAATTTAAAAAATGGTTGCAAAGATTTGAAGAAATCAAAACGCTCACGGCTGCTGGTGGGAATGAAACCGGTTCAGCCTCTTTGGGAAACAGTCTGGCAGCTCCTCAAGAAGTTAAATGTAGAATCGCCATTTGCTCCAGCAATTCCCCTTCTAGGGATATATCCAGTAAATTGAAACATGTTCCACAAAAACTTTGACGTGAATGTTTGTAGCAGCATTACTCATAATAGCAAAAAAAATGGAAGCAACTCATATGTCCAAACAAAGAATGGGTCAACAAAACATGGCGTATGCACACAACAGAATATTACTAGGGTGGCCGGGCGCGGTGGCTCACGCCTGTAATCCCAGCACTTTGGGAGGCTGAGGCGGATGGATCGCCTGAGGTCAGGAGTTCAAGACCAGCCTGGCCAACACGGTGAAACCCTGTCTCTACTAAAAATACAAAAATTAGCTGGGCATGTTGGCACACGCCTGTAGTCCCAGCTACTTGGAAGGCTGAGGCAGGAGAATCGCTTGAACCGGGGAGGCGGAGGTTGCAGTGAGCCGAGATCGCACCACTGTACTCCAGCCTGGGTGACAGAGTGAGACTCTATCTCAATAAAAAAAAAAAAAAAAATATATATATATATATATATTATTAGGCCATGAAAAGGAATGAGTACTGACACATGCTGGAACATGGATGAACCTTGAAAACATCATGACAAGTGAAAGAAGCCCCTCATAAAAGGCCAGATACCGTGTAATGCATTGCTATTCAACGTCCAGAACAGGCAAATCCATAGAGACGGAAAGTAGTTGGCCGTTGTCGGGGCGGGGAGGGAGGAAGAGTTGGGGAAAGCAGACAGTGACTGATAATGGGCACAGAGTTTTGTTTTGAGGTGATGAAATTATCATTATTATTTTTTGAGATTGAGTCTCACTCTATCTCCTAGGCTGGACGGCAGAGGTGTGATCTTGGCTCATTGCAGCCTGTGTTTCTGGGTTCAACAGCTTCTCCTGGCTCAGCCTCCTGAATAGCTGGGATTACAGGAGTCCGCCACTGTGCCTGGCTAATTTTAGCCCTTGTAGCAAAGACGGGGTTCACCATGTTGGTCAGGCTGATCTCGAACTCCTGAACTCAAGTGATCCACCAGCCTTGGTGGGATTACAGGATGAGCCACTGCACCCAGCCAAAAACATTAATATGCTTGTTTGTTTTGAGACGGAGTTCTGCTCTTGTTCCCCAGGCTAGAGGGCAGTAACGCCATCTCAGCTCACCGCAACCTCCGCCTCTTGAGTTCAAGCGATCCTCCTGCATAGCTTCCTGAGTAGCTGGGATTACAGGTGTGTGCCACCACACCTAGCTAATTTTGTATTATTTTTTTTTAGTAGAGACAGGGTTTCTCCATGTTGGTCAGGCTGGTCTCGAACTCCCAACCTCGGGTGATCTGCCTGCCTTGGCCTCCCAAAGTGCTGGATGACAGGCGTGAGCCACCATGCCCGGACTACTTCACCTATTTCGACCTTTGATGTGTGCAGTAAAATGCACCCTTGGTGGTGATTTGGGGTCTTGGGCTTTTGGGCCGAGCAGATCTCTCCCCTGGACTCACGCGTAGCAGCTGGTGGACCGTGTTTTTTCTGCGTGTGTGTTTTGCATGAAGGAAAAAAAGTGATGACCTTCACCGGTCAGCATTATCATGAGTTTTATCTACATCATGGCTGCTTCTCATGAGTTTTCCTCTACATCAGGGGTCTGTGAACTCTGGCCTGCTGGCAGCATGGCTGATGGCCTGTTTTTTTTTTTTTCTGCCTCTGAACTAATAACAGTTTTAACATCTGTTTATTTAGAAAAATACATTTCTGGGCCAAGTTTGGTGGCTGACACCTGTAATCCCAGCACCATGGGAGATCGAGGTAGGTGGATCACTTGAGGTCAGGAGTTTGAGACCCACCTGACCAATATGGTGAAACCCGTCTCTACTAAAAACACAAAATTATCAGAGCATGGTGGTGCACGCCTGTAATCCCAGCTACTCAGGAGGCTGAGGCGGGAGAATCTCTTGAACCCGGGAGGTGGAGGTTGTAGTGAGCTGAGATTGTGCCACTGCACTCCAGCCTGGGCGACAAGAGCAAAACTCTGTCTCAAAAAAAAAAAAAAAAAAAAAAAAAAAATGCAGTTCCCCACCTCTTCCACGAGTTCCTCAAGCTCTGCAGATGACTTTGGTGGGATGCCCATGTTTCCACCTCATCACAGCAGAATGATAATGCCTCAGCCTGTCAGTGGCGAGTTCTCGAATGTGTGGGCGCCAGGAGCACACCCAGGAAGCCACATGTCCCTGCCTTAAGGGAAGGGTCCTGGAGAGCCGAAGAGAGGAGGAAACCTTTTCTATCCTTCCTCCTGCTCTGATTCTGCCCACAGATGAAGGTCTGAGCTAGAGGAACCTGGACAGTGAATCCACACCCAATGGACAGATGGGAAGACCGAGGCCAGAGACAACGCGGGGTCCAGCCCCTGGTCCTACGCCTGGATGCCTGTCATTGGCGACCCCTCGACTTCAAGGTCACCCCTAGAAGACATACGCTGAAGCCAAGTGTTCCTGGACCGTCGTCTCCTGGTGGCCCTGCCCGGCATGACAGCTTAGTGAAGGCTCTTTCTCATCTTTAACTCCAGCGACACCTGGTGGCCACTGGGCATCAGCTCTGTGACTTGCCTTGAGGGCGGCCAGAAACTGAAGGAGTTTGTCCAGTTTCGTCACTGCGTGCCGTGAAGTCTCACAGTCTCAGTGTTGGCCTGCCTTTTCTTTTTCTTTCTTTTTCTTTTTTTTTCTGAGATGGAGTTTCACTCTTCTGCCCAGGCTGGAGCGCGGTGGCACGATCTCGGCTCACTGTGGCCTCTGCCTCTCGAGGAGTTCAAGCAATTCTTCTGCCTCAGTCTACCGAGTAGCTGAGACTATAGTTTTATTTATTTATTTTTTAAGACAGAGTTTTGCTCTTGTTACCCAGGCTGGAGTGCAACGGCCCGATCTCGGCTCACCGCAACCTCCGCCTCCGGGATTCAAGTGATTCTCCTGCCTCAACCTCCAGAGTAGCTGGACTACAGGTGTGCGCCACTACGCCCAGCTAATTTTGTATTTTTTAAGTAGAGATGGGGTTTCTCCCTGTTGGTCAGGCTGGTCTCGAACTCCCAACCTCAGGTGATCTGTTGGGATTACAGACATGAGCCACTGTGCTTGGCTGTGTTTTTAGTAGAGACTGGGTTTCCCCATGTTGGCCAGGCTGGTCTCGAACCACTGACCTCAGGTGATCCACCCCCTCAGCCTCCCAAAGTGCTTGGGTTATAGGCACAAGCCACTGTGCCCGGCTGTAGGATCCAGCCCT
>PVKV010031865.1:0-20501 GCA_004027835.1 Alouatta palliata | reverse complement strand
CCTTCCTCCTCCCTTCTTCCTCCTCCTCCTCCTTCTTTCTTCTCTCCATTTTGCACTTTAAACTATTCTCAAATTTGGATTTTGGCTGCTTTGTTTCTCTTACCTTCCATATTCTAGATTTTAAGCCAGTCGGTTATTTCATTATTTATTTTGTTTCTGATAGCAGGAAGAACCTCATAATAACAAAACTATAGATTTTCTTTGGTCTTTATCTCTAAGCTTCTCTGAGGGGAAAAAGGCAAAATTTTTATGGAAAATATTATTTACTTTTCTTTTAAAAAATCTTTCTCAGTTCATTCCACATTTACTTGATTTTTATTCTGACAACTTCCAGCTAGACTGAGAATCCTTTTTCATGTTGCTATATTCCTCCTCAGACTTGACTGGTGATTTTTGTCTTAATGTTCTCTTTCTAGCATTTATGGCATTTTAATGTAGCATCGAGAAACTCTTTTACTTGAATTTTCTTTAGCAGTTCTCTTTTATTCGTTTTTGGCCTAGAACTCTTAAGATGGCTCTGGAAATTTCAGGAAAAGTATTTTAAACCAGTAATTATAGAATCTCTTAAATTGAAATGAGCCTGGAATGTTATAGCTAGGCTGGTATAAGTGACAGAAAGCCCTCAGGTCATCAAATGTTGGATGGTAATAGAGATTCCTGGTTTGTGTTCCCCAACAAGAAAATAATATATTTTACCTAGTCTAGTCCTTCTACCTCTCCCATGGGCCATTTCACTGTTTGCACACCAGGGATGCACTAAGAAAGTTGGCTGGCTAATGAGTTTGAGAGAGACTAATCTATATTATTCACTGTATTTGGATAAAGGTTTCTCTTTGGGAACTTAATAGCAGTTAGTTTTTATTTCACTTGAGCCAGGGGTTATGTAGAAACATCTATCCAACAGTAAAAAATGACCTACTGGAAAATGATCTCATTTTCTGTTTTGAAATGGGAATTCAGGAAGATAAGTCCCAATTGCTGGTTGAGAGTCAAAATTTACTCCTTTCTTAACACTGATTGTACTATTCAAATAATGGAATAGAATAATTATATATTAATAAATTTATCTTGACACAGGGGAGGGGAGATGACCCTCCAAACCCAAGGAAGAATACTGATTTTAAAGCCAGATTTTAGTTAGCCCCACTTACTCTGTTACTTATTTCCAATTTCTTTGTGCCAAGAAATTACTTCTTGTAACCATAGAAGAGTAGAGGTAGAGTTTGGGAACATGAGGGCTGTTACATGTCATTTCATTTCTAAAAACCTAAATAGATACTCATCACATACCTGAACATTTGAGTAGAAAATTAACTTAGAAAAGAATAGTGATATGATTTCCTTGCATCTGTGCCTTTTCTCAGCTGTAAAAGCCCTGTCTCTGCTCTTGTTCATGTGCGTGGAGGCTACTTGCCTATCAAGGTTCAGCCTGAATCCCCCCTTCTCAGTCCCCCTTTCCCTTGCACCCATTGGAAATAACTATGCTCTCCTCTCAGCCTTTTAGCTCATTTTACTTCTGTTAACATGGTCATTCCATCCTGCATTATATTATAGTTCTTCAGTTGTCAGTTTCTTCTAATAAACTGTAAAATTCCTGCAGTAGGGAGGGTGACCGGTCATCCCAATTTGCTTGGGACTGAGAAGTTTCCTAGAATATGGGATTTTTCACTGCTAAAATCTGGAGAATCACAGGAAAACCTGGATGATTGGTTCTACTTCAGACCATGCATGGTCATCCTTTGTAAATCTTCCTCCAGTGAGGACAATGCATTGCACACAAACGTGCTCAATAAATGTTCATGACTGAGTCCGTGTTTTCCTAGACCATGCAGTATGAGGAATAAAGATAGGTGTCCCTAATTGCAAGAAACACCATTTTCCCTTTGTCTCTCTCTCACCTACTCTGGCAAGATCTCCAACCTTCTCTGGCCCTCTTAGTCTTTCTAGGTATCCTCAGTGATGTCTCACACATGTGCAGATGTTAAGTTCAACTTCCACTGGCTGCACAAGCATCAGCTCTATGAAGCAAACTCATGCTTCTGACAACAGCCAGAGGGGCTATCACTCTCTCAGGGCATGGGGTTGCTGCTGCTACCAAACCCACCACTGGCATCTCTATCACACCAACACCATTACGTTCACTCCCCAAAAGCCCTGGCTTGAGTTTCCAATACTCTCATAATTTTGTTTCCTATAAAGCCTTCCCATGTTTTTTGTAGCTCTGTCTCTCTAGGACTCACAGGTGAGTCCACAAGAGCTGTCTGGAGAACGGGACCCAACCCAGGGATGTGCATCACTTTGACAACCATGCTGCCCCTCTGAAAAGTCAGATGTTAATACTGAGCCTGCTTCAGTGATTGTTCTTAAGACAGTGATTGAGAACCGAGGCAAATTTATATACCTGCCTTCCCCTGCTCTGGGACATGTGGGAAGGTCTGGAGAGAGACCTTTTTGGTTGTCACATCTGGGATAGGTGGGTGCTCCTAGCTTCCAATTTGCTAGAGGCTAGGGTTGCTGCTACGCTTGCTACAGTACACATCACAGCACCTCCCACAATAAAGCATTAGTGGGTCTAAACTGTCAGCAGTGCACAGATTGAGAAAGGCTCCCTTCAGATGAGTTATTGCCATAAAGGTACAACCCCTCCTCCAGTCAGGCCTCGGATCAGCCTGTCACCAGTCCATCAGATCTGCCCATTATATCTGACTAGTTCCCATCAGAAACTCAGGTTGAACAGTCCTTCCCCACAGCCCATTTGGAGTTTTGTTGTGGCTTCTCCCTTCCACCTGGCCATACCAGGCACCCAGCTCTGTAGTGGGGTCATAGACAGTGAGACCAAAGCTGTCCAACTTCACAGGTGCATCCCTCATGCTGCTCAGGTGACATGGGTAGATGAAGACCAGGCAAGTCCTTAGGAAACCTGGCTTTCATGCCTGGCTGCCTCCCGAACTCAGTCAGGTCATTGGAACTCTTTCCCTCTGTATGCTAAGGCTACGAACAGTGGCCACATACCACCCTCCACAAGGCAGGTGTGCAGATTAACAGAACTCAAAGACCACGAAGAGCTTTCGGCCTCTTGGGAAATAGAAATGTAGATGTCTAAGTGACTGTGATACATGTTTTGTGACAGAAAATATATCTTAATTAGTCTCTGTACTCTCTTGTTAAAATATCCAGGGGAAGAAGAACTGGTTGTTTTTTTTCCCCCGCCAAGAAAAGACACCCTGAAAAGAGTCTTTGTGAAATAGAAATGGAGTATTCAGGCTGGGCATGGCAGCTCACACCTGGAATCCCAGAACTTTGGGAGGCCAAAGTGGGTGGATCACCAAAGGTCAGGAGTTCGAGACCAGCCTGGTCAACATGGTGAAACCTCATTTCCACTAAAAATACAAAAATTAACTGGGCATGGTGGCATGCACCTGTGGTCCCAGCTACTTGGGAGGCTACGGTGGGAGGATCACTTGAACCTGGGAGGTTGAGGCTGCAATGAGCCAAGATAGCACCATTGCCTGGGTGACAGAGCAAGACTCTGTCTCAAAAAAATTAAAAATAAAAAGAATTTTCAGGCTTCCAGATTCAGGAGGAATGGGGATCTCATGCACAGAGACCATGTGAAAATGATGAGCTCCCCAGAGGGATCTTGGGAAGTTAGAGTTTCCTGAGGTTAATGGCAAAGGCTTCATAGACAGTATTACCAAGGTGTTTATAGAGAAATGCTATCACAGGCATGTCAGTCAGCCCAAAGGACCCAGGTAGCGTGTGTCCAGGTATGGATAAATAACATGCAAAGCCAGGAATTTGAATACACAATGAATAAAATTTTCCTCCATTCTCATCCCTTTTACTTTATTTATTTATTTACTTACTTATTTATTTTGAGATGGCGTCTCACTCTGTTGCCCAGGCTGGAATGCAGCAGCACCATCTCAGCTCACTGCAGTCTCTGCCTCCCAGATTCAAGTGATTCTCCTGCCTCAGTCTCCCAAGTAGCTGGCATTACAGGCATGCACCACTATGTCTGGCTATTTTTTGTATTTTTGCTAGAGACAAGGTTTCACTATGTTGGCCGGTGTGGTCTTGAACTCCTGACTTCAAGTGATCCTACCACCTCGGCTTCTCAAAATGTTGGGATTACAGGCTTGAGCCACCATGCCTGGCTTACTTTACTTTTTAAACTTTTGCCTCCAAAGCAAAAACATATGGACACAGTCACCGGCATACACACTCTTCCTCACACACACCTTTCCAGTGGATTAAGTCTACTGAGAATCGTTTTGAGCAAAACAAAGATCATTCAGCCAGCTAGCCAGCCAGCCATGGTTTTTCATAGTATGAGACTCAAATTCTTCTAAGGAACTTGTTTGTTATGTTACAGAGAGTTTTGATTTTGCACAGTACATGGAGAACTCAAGGGAAGACATGTCTTAATCATTTTTTAATCCCCACTGTTAGAGTATCTGGCCTATGGTATGTTGTCACCATGTGTTTGTTGAATGAATGAAGACTACATGAATAAATGAAACCTTGGAGGTAGACCTCACAACACATTCTGCTTTGCCTTAAGATGCCTCACCTAGTCACAGAGAGTAAAGGCCCAGTGCATCTGTCTTACTGCTTAAAAACAGGAAGTGCTTTGAATGGATTTAAAAATACCAGAGAGGGAGACAGCAAAAATGTTTTTAGAAAAATGAGAATGCTTTTCCTTCAGACTTAGCGGGTGACCTTCTCCTCATTCTAGGATGGATTTTTCCCACTGCATGCATAAATTTCAAACAGCTTTTCTGACGCTTGACCCATGTGTATGCTTTTATTCTACCCTGGCAGAGGAAGTTAAGGTATTGTCTAAGAAATTTGTGAAAGGGATCTTTTATGTACAGAGGATTTCATTGTTGGTTGATGATGACTCAGTCTGCAGGGACTGTGGCTAAGTGGGAGCTCCTGGTTTTAAAGCGTCGTTACATTCTAGGCCTCTGTTCTCTTTTAAACCTCTGCCGCCACTCTGGGTTCCTGGGGCAGTTCTTTGTTCCACCAGAAAGAGACAGAACTCTCAGAACCAAGCCTGTGACCAGAGTGAGCCCTGGATGCCTCTTGCCTGGTTCAATATCGTCTTCCCTATTTCTTCCATCTGGAATTGTCTTCTTTTTTACCTCTACCTTTCTAAACCCTATCCTTCTCCTTCACAACCCCAGCCATTCCAGTCCACAGGATTTGCTGTGCCTTCTGAAATGTATATTCTTTCTTTTAGTGCCGTGAGGTGTTTGATGGTTTTATTAGAGCTCATCTGATTTCCTAAGTCAATGTTAGGAAGGCAAGAACTGTATCTTCCATGGCTGTGGATTTCTTCCAGCAACCCCAGGAAGGCAGTCATTCCTTTTTGGTGTCATTATTAAAAGCCTTGAACAAACTGGCCTCTGCATTAGAGCCCCAGAGATGTCTAGAAATCATAATATGTGGATTATTGTTTGAGGGCTAAGGTAAGTAGCCAACACTGAGATAAACAAAAAACCCAAACACGCAAAATATCAATATCACAAACTATCATCCCACCAGTAGAATCTTTCCATTAACTTGTTTCCAGAAAATCATGTAAAAATTACTCACATACACATATGCAGTTGTCCCTCTATCCATGGGTTCCACACCCTCTGATTCAACCAGTCAAGGACTGAAAATACTCTAAAAAAAACAGGAATGGTTGCATCTGTACTGAATATGTACAACCTTTTTTTCCTTGTCATTATTCCCTAGACAATACAGAACAAAAACTCTTACACAGCATTTACGTTACGTTGGGTGATAAAAGTAATCTGGAAATGATTTAAAGTCAACAAGAGGATTGTATGTAGGTTATATCCAAATACCACACCATGTTTCATAAGGCAGGGGGCCCAACCCCTGGGCCAGAAACGAGTACTGCTCTGTGGCCTGTTAGGAACTAGGCTACACAGCAGGAGGTGAGTAGCTGGTGAATGAGCATTACCACCTGAACACCACCTCTTGTCATATCAGCTGCAACATTAGATTCTTTTAGGAGCACAAACCTTATTGTGAACTGCACATGTAAGGAATCTAGGTTGTATGCTCTTTATGAGACTCTAATGCTTGATGATCTGAGGTGGAACAGTTTAATCCTAAAACCATATCCCCGTCTCCACCTCCACCCCCAATGTGGAAAAGTTGTCTCCCACAAAACTGGTCCCTGGTGCCAGAAAGTTTGGGGACTGCTGATACAAAGGCATGATCATCTGGATTTTGGTATCCCCAGGGGATTTCTGGAATCAATCCCTCGTGGATACTAATACGGTTTGGCTTTATCCCCACCCAAATCTCACCTTGAATTGTAGTAATACCCACCTGTCAAGGGCAGGGCCAAGTGGAGATAATTGAATCATGGGGGAAGTTTCTTCCATACTGTTCTTGTGGTAGTGAATAAGTCTCACAAGTTCTGATGGTTTTATAAATGGAAGTCCCCCTGCACAAGCTCTCTTGGCTGCCACCATGTAAGATGTACCTTTGATCCTCCTTTGCCTTCTGCCATGATTTAGAGACTTCCCCAGCCATGTGGAACTGGGAGTCCATTAAACCTCTTTCCTTTATAAATGACCCAGTCTTGGCAGCATGAAAACAGACTAATTCGGATACTGAGGGGAAAGTAGATATATGTACACAATATATGCATATATGTGTACATAAACTGATTTACACACATGCTTATATTTATATATCTACACATATACACACATTTACATGCCCATATATACACAGTCACATATACACCCCTGCATTTACATACATGCACATATGCATAGATGAACTAAACCTCAGCAGAGGACCTTCCCAGATTAGCTAGGGCCTTCTCTTAAAAAGACCCAGCAAAAAAACAAATTGCTAATGTGGAAGAGCAGGTCAGGACAAGGCCAGAGCCAGAGGTCTGGCCCCAGGAGGGTGCAGCCAAATGGTTGCTTTGTCAGATCCCTGGAGCATGAGGTGCTGGGTACCTGGGATCATCAGAGTCACGGAGAGGAGAAATAGGGATGTGGTGAAAGTGATTGTATCTGCTTGAGAAGGGTGAACTTCAGTGACGGTGCCTCTGCCTTGCCATTTCTTCCGACAGTCATAACACTGGTTGCTTTCAAGGCATTCTAGAGTCCTAAACAAGAGAGTGAGTTTTGATCTTTGCTCATCCTGTCTTTAAGACTGTGTTTGACCCACACAAAAAGAGTCATGGGCAAGGATTCTAGTCTCATCCTCTCTGGACTTGAGCTTTCTCATCTTTTGTACATTCTCATGGGATAAAACCAGGGACCCATTTCCATCACACTGTTTGGCCCCAATGGGCTAGGCCTGTGGCATATTGGACCTGAGGTGCCTTGCATCTGAGTTTTGATTTACCGCATATTTAAATTTCTTTGTTGTCCCGATAAGATAAATACAAATATAGGCAGTTGGAATGGCCAACCAGAAAGGTTCTGGATTCCCATATCTGTTTCCTGGAAGCTTAGTTTCCTTTAAGACTCTTTTGCACTTTATGAAAAGACATTTGTGCCATGCCTGTCAGTGTGAAAACAGGCGCCAGACATGCATGTGTTTTGTTTTCCAGGGAGATGTGCATCGAGCAGGATGGGAGAGTCCATCTCACTGTTGTTTACTTTGGGAAAGAAGAAATAAATGAAGTCAAAGGAATACTTGAAAACACTTCCAAGTGAGTACGATATAGAGCTGTCCTAAGGAGTCATAGTAACTGAGCTCAGAAGACATATCCAAGGCTGAAACTTTAGCTTAGTTTAATTTTCCTTTATACTGTGGGTGAACTAGGATGGATTAGTTGCTGGCTGTGTGCAGGGGAAAATCTGCACTCTTCTTCCCCAGAAAACTACCCTTTCTGACACTGGTTTTCAATGTGTGGGGGTGATGACTTTGACAGTGGAAATAAACTGCACAGCAAGGGTGAGGGGAGTGTGGGCTTCATTGAGCTTCCACATAACTGGATGTCAACACTTTTAGTACCATAGATGCGGGGACTTCTTTATGTTGCAGCTTAGAAATTAGAGAGAGTACAGCTGTGCAGGGAGCTCCATCTCAGCCACAGCTTCAGAGGCAGAGTGAAGTCTGTGCTCAAATCTCATCCACTTAGCAAGCAGTCTCACCCTTTGCGCTTTCATTTATGTGTTTTGAGACATTCGGGGGAAACCAGAAGTGGTGGCCAAGGCAGGATCCTTGATCAAACCTACTCAGTTGATTACAAATTATTTAATCAAAAACTTGAGACTTCCAGTTATACATTCATACCCAGTTGATCAGTTGCATGGGGAATAAAGCTATTCAAAAACAGCATAGATGGATCTTTTTCCCTATCAAAATAAATGAATAGGCTGGGCACCATGGCTCACGCCTGTGATCCCAGCACTTTGGGAGGCCAAGGTGGGTGGTTCACATGCGGTCAGGAGTTTGAGACCAGCTTGGCCAACACAGCAAAACCCCATCTCTACTAAAAACACAAAAATTAGCTGGGTGTGGTGGCAGTTGCCTGTAAACCCAGCTACTTGGGAGGCTGAAGCAGGAGAGTTTGAACCTGGGAGGCAGAGGTTGCAGTGAGCTGAGATTGCCCCATTGCACTCTAGCCTGGGAGACAAGAGTGAAACTTTGTCTCAAAATAAATAAAGGAATGAATGAATGAACGAACGAGTAATCCCCATAGCATCTTCTACGAGTAAGGAAGACAGAATGGCACTGCACACTGGCCTGTAGTTTGCCCTGGAGGTTTACAGGGGGAGATTTCAGTAATCAGGTGGGTAGTTTATAGACAAGTAAAGCTTTGAGTATGTCCAGTGGCACTCAGGGGCAGAAATAATCTGAATAGGTCCATATGATTTAGATATAAATAGTACACTCTGTTTTTAGTTTCTGGCAAATAGTAATAGGATGATAGTTGAAAGATACGATTCTAAGATTGAATGTACTTTTTCTTTATTTTTATGCTTTGTTACTAGTTTTGTATTAATGGGCCCAAGATCTGAATGCTAGTTACAATTATTCAAGCATTCTTTATTTAAATTGTACTTTAGGCTCTAGGATATATGTGCAGATCATGCAGGATTGTTGCATAGGTACACACATGGCAATGTGGTTTGCTGCCTCGATACCCCCATCACCTACCTATGGCATTTCTCCCCATGTTATCCCTCACTGACCCCCCCACCCCCTGGCTGTCCCTCCCTTGGCACCCCCCAACATACCCCAGTGTGTGATGTTCCCCTCCCTGTGTCCATGTGTTCTCATTGTTCAACACCCCCCTATGAGTGAGAACATGCAGTGCTTGATTTTCTGTTCTTGGGTCAGTTTGCTGAGAATGATGGTTTCCAGATTCATCCATGTCCCTACAAAGGACACAAACTCATGATTTTTTATGGCTGCATAGTATTCTATCATGTATATGTGCCACATTTTCCTTATCCAGTCTACTGTCAGTGCGCATTTGGGTTGGTTCCATGTCTTTGCTATTGTAAACAGTGCCACTATGAACATACGTGTGAATGTGTCTTTATAGTAGAATGACTTATACTCCTTTGGGTATATACTCAGTAATGGGATTGCTGGGTCAAATGGAATTTCTATTACTACGTCCTTAAGGAAGCACCACACTGTCTTCCACCATGGTTGAACTAGTTTACACTGCCACCAACAGTGTAAAAATGTTCCTGTTTCTCCACATCCTCTCCATCATCTTTTGTCTCCAGATTTTTTAATGATCGCCATTCTAACTAGTATGAGGTAGTATATCAATGTGGTTTTGATTTGTATTTCTCTAATAATCAGTGATGATGAGCATTTTTTCATATGTTTCTTGGCCTCATATATGTCTTCTTTAGAAAAGTAGGTCTGTTCATATCCTTGGCCCACTTTTGGATGGATTTGTTTTTATTTCTTGTAAATCTGTTTTAGTTCTTTGTAGATTCTGAATATTAGCCCTTTGTCAGATGGGTAGATTGCAAAAATTTTTTCCTTTTCTGTTGGTTGCCAGTTTGCTCTAATGATGGTTTGTTTTGCTGTACAGAACCTCTGGAGTTTAATTAGGTCCCATTTGTCTATTTTGGCTTTTGTTGCCAATGCTTTTGGTGTTTTAGTCATGAAGTTCTTGCCTATGCCTATGTCCTGAATGGTTTTGCCTAGATTTTCATCTAGAGGTTTGATGCTGTTAGGTCTTATGTTTAAGTCTGTAATCCATCTGGAGTTAATTTTAGTGTAAGGTGTCAGCAAGGGGTCCAGTTTCTGCTTTCTGCACACTGCTAGCCAGTTTTCCCAACACCATTTATTAAACAGGGAATCCTTTCCCCATTGCTTGTTTTTGTCAGGTTTGTCAAAGATCAGATGGTTGTAGATGTGTGGCATTGCCTCCAAGGCCTCTGTTCTGTTCCATTGGTCTATATCTCTGTTTTGGTAGGAGTACCATGCTGTTTTGATTACTGTAGCCTTGTAGTATAGTTTGAAGTCAGGCAGCATGATACCTCCAGCTTTGTTCTTTTTGCTTAGGATTGTCTTGGCTATGTGGACTCTCTTTCGGTTCCATATGAAGTTTAAGATGGTTTTTTCCAGTTCTGTGAATGTCATTGGTAGCTTAATGGGGATAGCACTGAATCTATAAATTACTTTGGGCAGTATGGCCGTTTTCACAATATTGATTCTTCCTAACCATGAGCATGGAATGTTTCTCCATCTGTTTGTGTCCTCTCTTATTTCCTTGAGCAGTTATTTGTAGTTCTCCTTGAAGAAGTCCTTTATATCCTTTGTTAGTTGTATTCCTAGGTACTTTGTTCTCTATGTAGCAATTATGAATGGGATTTTGCTCATGATTTGACTCTCTGTCAGTCTGTTATTGGTGTATGGAAATGCTTGTGATTTCTGCACTTTGATTTTGTATCCTGAGATTGCTGAAGTTGCTTATCAGTTTAAGGAGATTTTGGGCTGAGATGATAGGGTCTTCTAAATAGACAATCATGTTGTCTGAAAAGAGAGACAATTTGACTTTCTCCTTTCCTAATTGAATACTGTTTATTTTTTTTTCTTGCCCAATTGCTCTGGCGAGAACATCCAATACTATATTGAATAGGAGTGGTGAGAGAGGGCATCCTTGTCTAGTGCTGGATTTCAAAGGGAATGCTTCCAGTTTTTGCCAATTCAGTATGATATTGGCTGTAGGTTTGTCATGAATAGCTTTTATTATTTTGAGATATGTTCCTTTGATACCTAGTTTATTGAGAGTTTATAGCATAAAGGGCTGTTGGATTTTGTTGAAGGCCTTCTCTACATCTATTGAGATAATCATGTGGTTTTTGTCTTTTGTTCTGTTTATGTGGTGGATTACGTTTATAGACTTGCATGTGTTGAACCAGCATTGCATCCCTGGGATGAAGGCTACTTGATCGTGATGGATAAGCTTTTTGATGTGCTGTTGCAATCGTTTGCCAGTATTTTATTGAAGATACTTGCATCTATGTTTATCATGGATATTTGCATGAAGTTTTCTTTTCTTGTTGAGTCTCTGCAGGGTTTTGGTATCAGGATGATGTTGGTATCATAAAATGATTTGGGAAGAATTCCCTCTTTTTAGATTGTTTGGAAAAGTTTCAGAAGGAATGGTATCAGCTCCTCTTTGTATGTCTGGTAGAATTCAGCTATGAACCAATCTGGACCTGGGCTTTTTTTGGTTGGTAGGCTATTAATTGCTGCCTCAACTTCAGCCCTTGTTACTGGTCTGTTGAAGGTTTCAGTTTCTTCCTGGTTTAGGCTTGAGGGGATGCAAGTGTCCAGGAATTTATTCATTTCTTCCAGGTTTACTGGTTATATGCATAGAGTTGTTTGTAGTAATCTCTGATGGTAGTTTTATTTCTGTGGAATTGGTGGTGATATCCGCTTTTTCGTTTTTTATTGTATCTATTTGATTCTTCTCTATTTTCTTTTTCATTAATCTGGCTAGCGATCTATTTTGTTGATCTTTTCAAAAAACTAGCTCTTGGATTTATTGATTTTGTGAAGGGTTTTTTGTGTCTCTATCTCTTCAGTTCTGCCCTGATCTTAGTTATTTCTGGTCTTCTGCTAGCTTTTGAGTTTTTTTGATTTTGCTCCTCTAGGTCTTTCAATTTTGATGAAAGAGTGTCAATTTTATATCTCCTTGCTTCTCTGGTGGGCATTTATTGCTATAAATTTCCCTCTAGACACTGCTTTAAATGTGTCCCAGAGATTCTGGTATGTTGTGTCTTCGTTCTCGTTGGTTTCAAAGAACATCTTCATTTCTGCCTTCATTTCATTGTTTATCCAGTAGTCATTCAGGAGCAGGTTTTTCAGTTTCCATGAAGTTGTATGCTTTTGAGTTAGTTTCTTAATTCTGAGTTCTAATTTGATTTCCCTGTGGTCTGAGAGACTGTTTATTATGATTTCCATTCTTTTGCATTTGCTGAGAAGTGATTTACTTCCAATTATGTGGTCAGTTTTAGAGTAGCTGCAATGCAGTGCTGAGAAAAAAGCATATTCTGTGAATTTAGGGTGGAGATGTCTGTAGATGTGTATTAGGTCTGCTTCGTCCAGTTCTGAGTTCAAGTCCTGGATATCCTTGTTAATTTTCTGTCTCATTGATCTGTCTAATATTGACAGCGGAGGGTTAAAGACTCCCACTATAATTGTGTGGGAGTCTAAGTCTCTTTGTAGGTCATTAAGAACTTGCTTTATGCACCTGGTTGCTCCTGTATTGGGTGCATATATATTTAGGATGGTTAGCTCTTCTTGATGCATTGATCCTTTTATCACTATGTAATGCCCTCCTTTGTCTCTTTTGATTTTTGCTAATTTAAAGTCCGTTTTATCAGAGACTAGGATTGCAACTCCTGCTTTTTTTTTGTTCTCCATTTGCTTGATAAATCTTCCTCCATCCCTTCATTTTTAGCCTATGTGTGTCCTTGCACTTGAGATGGGTTTCCTAAATAGAGCACACTGATGAGTCTTCACTTTTTATCCAATTTGCCAGTCTGTGTCTTTTGATTGGGGCATTTAGCCCATTTACATTTAAGGTTAATACTGTTATATGTGAATTTGATCCTGCCATTGTGATGCTAGCTGGATGTTTTGCCCGTTAGCTGACACATTTTCTTCATTGTGTTGATGGTCTTTACCATTTGGTACATTTTTGGAGTGGCTGGTATACTAATTGTTGCTTTCCTTGTTTAGTGCTTCTTTCAGGAGCTCTTTTAAGGCAGGCCTGGTGGTGATGAATTCTCTCAGCAATTACTTGTCCCTAAAGGATTTTATTTTTGCTTCACTTATGAAGCTTAATTTGGCTGGATATGAAATTCTAGGTTGAAAGTTCTTTTCTTTGAGAATGTTGAATATTAGCCCCCACTCTCTTCTGGCTTGTAGGGTTTCTGCAGAGAGATCCGCTGTGAGTCTGATGGGCTTCCCTTTGTGGGTAATCCGATCTTTCTCTCTGGCTGCCCTTAGCATTTTTTCCTTCATTTCAACCCTGGTAAATCTGCCGATTATGTGCCTTGGGGTTGCTCTTCTTGAGGAGTATCTTTGTGGTGTTCTCTGTATTTCCTGGACTTGTATGGTGGCCTGGCTTGCTAGGTTGGGAAAGTTCTGGATAATATCCTGAAGAGTGTTTTCCAGCTTGGATTCATTCTCTTCATCACATTCAAGTACACCTGTCAAATGTAGATTAAGTCATTTCACATAATCCCATATTTACTGGAGGCTTTGTTCATTTCTTCTCACTTTTTTGCTCTGTTCTTGCCTTCTTGTTTTATTTCATTGAGTTAATCTTCCATTTCTGATATCCTTTCTTCTGCTTTATCGATTCAGCTGTTGAAATAAGTGTTCTCCTGCTGTGTTTTTCAGCTCCATCAAGTCATTTATATTCTTCTCTAAGCTGTTTATTCTAGTTAGCATCTCATCTACCCTTTTTTCTAGGTTCTTGGTTTCTTTGCATTGAGTTAGCACATGTTCATTTAGCTCTGAGAAGTTTGTTATTACCCACCTTCTGAAGCCTGTTTCTGTCAATTCATCAGATTCATTCTCCATCCATCTTTGATCTCTAGCTGGTGAGGAGTTGTGATCCCTTGGAGGAGGAGAGACTTTCTGGCATTTGGTGTTTTCATCCTTTTTGCACTGGTTTCTTCCCATCTTAGTGGCTTTATCTACCTGTAGTCTTTGTAGTTGGTGACTTTTGGATGGGATCTCTGAGTGGATGTCCTTTTCATTGATGTTGAAGCTATTTCTTTCTGTTTCTTAGTTTTCCTTCTAACAGTCAGGCCTCTATGCTGCAGGACTGCTGGAGGTGCACTGCAGACCCTGCTTGCCTGGGGATCACCCACAGGGGCTGCAGAACAGTAAGGGTTGCTGCCAGTTTCTTCTTCTGTTATCTTCGTCCCAGAAGGGTACCTGCCAGATGTCAGCCTGAGCTCTCCTTTATGAGGTGTCTCTTTGGGTACGCTAGGGTCAGGGAGCTGCTTGAGGAGATAGTCTGTCCCTTACAGGAGCTCAAGTGCTGTGCTGGGAGCTCCGTTGTTCCATACAGAGCTGCTGGGCAGGTACCTTTAAGTCTGCTGCAGTGAAACTCATAACCTCCTCTTTTCCCAGGTGCTCTGACCTAGGAAGGTCAGCCTTATTTATAAGTTCCTGACATGCTGCTTCCTTTTTTCAGAGATGCCCTGCCCTGCACAGAGTAGTCTAGTGACAATCTGCCAGCAGAGGTGTTGCTGAGCTGCTGCAGGCTCTGCCCAGCTGTTGTGTGAACTACCTCAGTGTTGGCAGACTGGTTCGGTAGCCGTGGATGCCCTTCCCCCTACTGAGCTGGACCATCCTGGGTCTCCCTGTGCTTGCTGTGAAACTCTCAATCGACAGCATTTCATATTGCTTGTTTTGTGAGGGTGATACCTGCTGAGCTAGATCGCCTGGCTCCCTGGCTCAGCTCCCTCCCTTTCAGTTGAATCAGCAGCTCTGTCTCCCAGGTGTTCCAGGTGCCAGTTGAAATGGCTGCTCAGATTTATGTGAGTTTCTGTGCGCCAGCCAGCAGCACCAGCTGTACTGAAAACTCATGGGGCTTTTCAGCCTGGGAATCTCCTGGTCTGTTGGCAATGAAAACTTGTTTGGAAATGAAGGGAACACTCACCCTCTGCTGTGTTCTTGCTGGGGACTGCACTCTGGAGCTTTTCCTATTTGTCCATCTTGGATGCTCTCCCTCAAGCATTCTTAACCAGAAGATCAGCAAACTACAGCTCACTGGCCAGATTTTGTCTCGAACCTGTCTTTGTAAATAAAGTTTTATTGGAATATAGGCATGCCCGTTTGTTTACATATTATCTGTGACTGCTTCCATCTGCAGCTGTGCAGCTGAGTAGCCACCACAAAGACAGTGTGACTCACAAAGCCTAAACTGTTTACTATCTGGTGCTTTACAGAAATATTGTGCTGATATCTGCTCTAAAGCAGTAATGAGTAGAGAATTTAAAACCAGCAACAACTTAAAGCTATGGCTTTGTGTCTAAGATCAAATAGAATAAAATAATTGAATATCCTAAATGCAAGTGAAATAGAAATTCCTTAACACCAGTACATTAAAATGTTCTCATCTCTGCTTAGAAATGAAGAGCATGGATGATAAAAATTCATGTCCTCTGCCCAGCGGGTAGGTTTTACCATCTCTGTCAATTTCAATTCCTAGACATAGGTTCTTTAAAGTTTCCCAGATTATTCTAACATGAAGCCATAATTGAGAACCATTGTACCAGAAGGTGGTAGTCCACCTGGAGGCTGCTTCCTTAACTGCAGCCAGGTGGCTGCATCACCCCAAGGGATTTTAAGCAGCTCCCCAGGTGACTCTGAAGCGCAGCTAGAATTGACAGCCTCCTTCCTACTGGGTATGGCAGATTTCCAGCACATCAAAGGATGACCAGACATTTGCTGAGGGTTACACATAACCAAATTTACATGAGTCCCATGGATAAGTAGGACAATGTAGACCACTTTTAGTGACTGGAATGCTTAAGGCTGTACTTTTATCATGACATTCTCCTCTATATCAAATTACCTGGCAAGCTGAATTCTCAATCAGAAGGTAGCTTGGTGAGCAAGGAATGCATACAATCTGAGTAAGAAGAGTAAAATCATTTGAGTGGTAGAGATGGTTTGCCTCAAACTTTGACAAACATCTAGTCATCAGTCTACCAAATGTGCTTTATACTAGAGACGAAGTTGATTGGTGTTTAAAGCAACACTACATAAACTTTGGCAAAATTAACCTGAACTTCTTAAGTTGTATATGTATACCTGGTAGACCAGTTGCATAGGGAATAAATCATTTTTCTGTGTTGATATCCTCATTCTGTTAACCAGAGATATCTTTAATGTTGATGTCACTGATTCTTTGGGCCATGTCCTGCTTTCTGTCTTGGTGTTGCTTTGATCAAGCCACCTCTCCTAGGAATGCCCAGATGTCTGCAGACAGCCTGAATTGACTTCACACTACCACACCACTCTTCACCTTCTGGATCAATATTCCTACCTTACCCACTGCCTTAGCCTGATTCCCAGACAGGCTCTTACTTCACTGCTTCCCAGCCAAACTGGGAGCAGAATTTGATCGTTGACTTCACTCCCATTATTCACCTCTTTTAGGGGTTTCTTCTACTCTCCTTTTTGTTTACTCAAACCCCAACCCCCATCCCACCCCACCTAAGTTCCCACCTCTGGAGCTCTTCCGGACTCCTAGTCCTTTCCTCTCTGAACTCCAACTGTACTCACTTTCTGCACCTCTTATATCTGGCACTTGGCATATGATTTGATGATTTCCATTACTTCTTGTTGTCTTAACTTTGCGACTAGATTATAAGCTGCTCAATAAGTGTGTCTCATGACTCCTTAATTCCAGCCCTTAGCACAACACCATACAGAGAGAATGTTCAAGGTTTGTTCATCAAGTGAAAAATAATGCCAGGTATATAGTAAATTTGTGCACATAGTAATATATTTTCATGTGTTTGTTTTTGAGACAAGATCTCACTCTGTCACACAGGTTGGAGTACAGTGGTGTGATCATACCTCGCAGCCTCCAACTCCTGGGCTCACGTGGTCTTCCCACCTCAACCTCCTGAGTAGCTGGAACTACAGACATGTGCCACCATGCCTGGCTAATTTATATATATATATATATATATATATATATTGTAGAGACAGAATCTCCTTATGTTGCCCAGGCTGGTCTCAAACCCCTGGCCTCAAGCGATCCTCTTGCCTCATTATCCCAAAGTGCTGGGATTACAGATGTGATCCTCTACACCCAGCCTCCTATAGTAATCTATATATAAGCTTATACATGAAACTTTATTCAAATATGTTTAAATCATTTTTAAGGTGATAAAACTGTTGTTTAGAGGGATCTTATTTCTGAATGATAATATAATTTGCATAAATTATATTATATTACTGTATGAGCATAGTATTTAATGTTACCTGATGAGAGGGACTCTGTTATGAGCCCTAGTTTATAGATGAAGAAACTGAGGCTTAACAAGGTTGTTGCTCAGGCTGTCATCCCTGGCATAGGGGAGAGCCAGAATCGGAAGCTCATGTTAAGTTCCAGACGCAGTGTTAGCATAGCACCACATTTTCATTCTAATATGCTCCCTCCTAAAACCTATAGCAGTTAGTTGAAAGTAGTAAGATTTATACTCATACTAAATGAAATTTATGTTATTTGGAAATTAGTATTGTGATTAGCTGTTCTAAATCCAGCTAAATGCCTGTACTTTAATATCTTTTTAAAAATCTTGTTTAGTGACCACTATGCAGTGTTTCACACTCCCTCTCCTAGGTTTATGCTTACTCAATTGAGCTTTATATTTCAGTTGATTGCTATAGATCAGTGTTCTGCAGACTGCAGTTTGTGATTTATTAGAGGGTTGTGAAATCAATTTTCTGGCTTATGTCCAGTTTTTTAAAAACAGAAGTAGAATAGGATAGAAAATATTAGAGTGAATCACAAGTAGTAAGGATAAATATTCTTTCATGAAAATTTAATTTCTGTGTATATGCATGTGTGTGTACTGCATCAGGATGTATAACATATTCCTTTGTAAGGATTAGGGTCAAAATTTTTGCAAGCCACTGCCATAGACAGCAATGCAAATCAGTTCTCAATATCTGATTGCTATTCTACTGATTTTTTCAAGCTTCAGTTAATCTCAGATTGGCTCAGTGGTTCTTCAATATACACATCCTTTGGAATAACCTGTGGTGCTTTTAAAAATGCAGATTCCTGGGACCGAGGCCTAGAAATCCTGAATCTGTGGGCCTGAGAAGAAGCCTGGGAACCATCACTGAACTAGGTCCACATGTGATGCTGATGTGGATGGTTCATGGACCATACTATAAGAAATAATGCTGTAGGTAGATGCTTGCTTAGAGCTATGTAATAGGAAAATTGTTTTTAATGTAACTGGTAGATGAATTGGCATTTACTATACTGCAAGTTCATCTTTGCCCAATCACAAGGACATGAAAATATCCTTCAAAGGCATCATCTCTGAAATTGAGATGCTAGAAATGACACACCGCCCTGCCAGAGAGTGTATGTAATGCTAGGAAAGGGTGGTTGTTGTTATCAGGGACCTGTCTTGCCAGTGTATGCGTCAGCATTTTGCCCCTTTTTGAAATGATTTGTTTGACAGATACCCCCAGGAAGATTTTATCTGGGGAAAAGGTTTGTTTCAGGATTTTTGTTTGTTTGTTTTCAGGAATTTCAGCAGCATTGTTGATATGCTTTTTTTTTTCTTAAGGATTTTTAGATAACAGTCTTATTTGCTAAAAAGAAATAAGCTGTAAAGTAGATCCCTCTGAAGCAGATAGGTAATCTCAGACCCTGGGAAATGAAGGAAGGGAGTAGCACCTTGCAAATGAAGGCAGCATCTCAGGCCTCTGGCCATCTCAACTGCCATTTGGCAGAGGCTGAGCCAAGGATGACTCTGCTTGGTCTGCCAACTCTTTATGGAGATATGCCTGCATTTTGAATTGTTTACTGGGGATTTGAATATGCCATATAAATTATAATATTGTGAAAATGTTAATTTCCTGAGTGTGATGATTATATTTTTCTAATGAACCAGTAGAGTGTCTTGGTTCTTGGGAGATACATGTCTTCAAGGGTGAGGTTGTCATGATGTCTGCACCTAACTCTCAAATGCTTCAGAGATATGGCAAAATATTAACACACTGAATCTAGACAAAGGATATGTGGGCACTTATACTGTTTTGATGGTTTTTCTGAAGGTTTTGAATTTCTCCAAATAAAAGGTAGGGGAAATATATTAAGAAAAATAATTCGATGATATTACTTCTTGCAATGGAATAGAATGCACTGTTTAAAAGAAAGAAGAGTGGTAGCGGTGAAAATGATGGCATAAAGACCTCTGCGAACAGTCCTCTTCAAAAAAGCAATGAGAAAATTGGTTTAAAAAAAATTCAGAATCCATTTTCTCAGAACTCTTTAATCAACCAAAGCTTGCAACAATCTGGAGAGCATTTATCTAAGAAACATGGCTGAATTTTGATGTGAAAGGGAGTTTTGTGGAGGTTTAACTTGCCCTATTCCCATCCCCTACTCCACCTCTGCAGTAACCTTGAAATCCAGCAGCCCACAAGCACAGCGATCACCACAGCCTGGCAGCCGCTAGTGGAACAAAATACGGTTGGACATCCTTTAAAGCAGGGGTGTTCAATCTTTTGGCTTCTCTGGGCCACATTGAAAGAAGAATTGTGTTGGACCACACATAAAATATATTAATGATACCTGATGAGCTAAAAGTAAAGTAAAATAAAATCTCATAATATTTAAAGACAGTTTATGAAGTTGTGTTGGGCTGCATTGAAAGCCGTCCTGGTCCAAATGTGGCCCACAGGCCATAGGTTGGACAAGCTTGCTTTAAAGCATCAGTCCCAGAGAGTTGTCATTATTTGAACTGTCTGGAGATTCCCTGGAAGACACCACTCACAAAGTTGTCTTTATTTGACCTGACTCAGAGCTCTTCCATTGCAGAAAGTGTTTTCCTCAGGGAGGGCATTTGTCAAAAACAATCATAGAAAGTGTTTAACTTTGTGGCTGCTGGAGGCAGTGGTTAAGAACTGGGGCAAACAATAGACTAATTAAAAAGCTAAAAAGGCAAATCTGGGAAACGAGATATTCATAGGGGCTTTGAAAAGCTCCAGCACATTCCTGAAAACCCAAGTACTATGGATATCTCTAGGGCTATGTGCCTACTTAAAACTGCCATTCACAATTGCTACAAAGAGAATCAAATACCTAGGAATACAACTAACAAGGAACATAAAGGACCTCTTCAAGGAGAACTACAAACCGCTGCTCAATGAAATAAGAGAGGACACAAACAGATGGAGAAATATTCCATGTTCATGGCTAGGAAGAATCAATATCGTGAAAATGGCCATACTGCCCAAAGTAA
>PVKV010031864.1:0-20505 GCA_004027835.1 Alouatta palliata | reverse complement strand
CTCATGCCTGTAATATCAGCACATTGGGAGGCTAAGGTGGGTGGATCACCTGAAGTCAGATTAAAACCAGCCTGTAATCCCAGCACTTTGGGAGGACGAGGCGGGTGGATAACGAGGTCAAGAGATCGAGACCATCCTGGTCAACATGGTGAAACCCCGTCTCTACTAAAAATACAAAAATTAGCTGGGCATGGTGGCATGTGCCTGTAGTCCCAGCTACTCGGGAGGCTGAGGCAGGAGAATTGCTGGAACCCAGGAGGCGGAGGTTGCGGTGAGCCGAGATCGCGCCATTGCACTCCAGCCTGAGTAACAAGAGCGAAACTCCGTCTCAAAAAAAAAAAAAAAAAAAACCAGCCTGGCTAACATGGCGAAACACCATCTTTACTAAAAATACAAAAATTAGCCAGGTATGGTTGTGTGTACTTAATCCCAGCTACTCAGGAGGCTGAGGCACGAGAATTGCTTGAACCCAGGAGGCCGAGGTTGCAGTGAGCCAAGATGGCACAACCGCACTCCAGCCTGGGTGACAGAGTGAGCATTCATCTCTAAAAAAAAAAAAAACAAAAAAGGCTGGGGACTGTGGCTTACGCCTGTAATCCCAACACTTTGACACTTTGGAAAACCGAGGCAGTTGGATCACCTGAGGTTGGGAGTTCAAGACCAGCCTGACCAACATGGAGAAACCCCATCTCTACTAAAAACACAAAAAATTTTGAAGAGAAATAAGAGACAGAGTTCATCAATGCATGCTGGTAGAGTTAAGGGACTAGGGTGTAAGAAGAATGTGATGTACAGGCAGAATGCAGGGGCACTGGAGCTAGAAGTGATCTTAGGGAACACGGAGTCACAGAAGAGCAACAAGATGCCATTTCTTGCTCAACTCCAGTCCACTGGCATCAGTCAGCTGGAGGGCTGCTTGGATGTAACTCAGTGGGAAAGAACACCATGAGTGACTGGGTGTCTGCTGTGCACATGGGAAGGAAGGGAAGTGCTCAGTATTTGACATGCTTGAGATCTAAGCCCTTCATTTTCCGTATGACAAAATCTAGAGCCAGGGAGGTGAGCTAACCAGCTTCGGGGTCACACTGTGAGCTGGCAGTAGAATGTGGCAGGTGACCTGACTCAGAAGAACATTCCTCTAAGCCAGGGGCTGGCCAAAAATGGACTGAGGTCCACATACGGCTCATGAGCTCAGCATGGATTTCATTTTTGAATTTTTTGGAGACGGAGTCTTGCTCTGTTGCCCAGGCTGGAGTACAGTGGTATGACTTTGGCTCAACATGACCTCCACCTCCCAGGTTAAAACGATTCCCATGCCTCAACCTCCCAAGAAGCTAGGATGACTGTCATGCTCCATTGCACCCAGCTAATTTTTTTGTGGTGCACAGCATCTCACTCTTTTGCCCAGTTGAGAGTGCAGTGGCATGATCCTGGCTCACTGCAACTTCTGCCTTTTGGGTTCAAGTGATGCTCCTGCCTCAGCCTCCTGAGTAGCTGTAACCACAGTTACGCACCCCACACCCAGCTGATTTTTTTTTTTTTAGTACAGACCAGGTTTCACCATGTTGGCCAGGCTGGTCTCAAACTCCCAGCCTGAAGCATCCCACCTGCCTCAGCCTCTTAAAGTGCTGAGATTACAGGCATGAGCCACAGTGCCCAGCCAGATTTCATATTTTTAATGGTGAAAAATCAAAACAACATTACATGACAGATGCTGATTCTATAAAATTTAAATTTTAGTTTTTCTAAATACATTTTTACAGGAACACAGTCACACCCGTCAGTTTCCATATTATCTAAGGCTGCTTTTCTACTGCATGGAAAGAGACAGGTATTTGTGACAAAGGCCATATGGCCCGGAATGCTGAAAGTTTCCAGAGAAAGTTTCTTACTCCTACTTTCTTCCAGTGTCTCTTGAACTTTAATGTCCATACACACCACCTAGAGAACTAGTTACAATTCAAATTCTGTTTCAATGGATCTGGGCTGAGGCTAAAATTCTGCACTGTTAATAAGCACCAGGTGATGCCATGGCTGCTGGTCCATGGACCACATTTTGAGTAGTGAGGATCAACTCCAGTGTGGCTCTACATGTCGACCTGAACCAGCAGCAGCAGTACCTGGGGATGTGTTAGGAATGCAGATACTCAGGCGCACCTATACTTGCTAAACTGAAAATCTGAGTGGGGCCCAGAAAGCTGTGTTTAATAGTAACAAGCTATCAGCCAATACAGTGGCTCATGCCTGTAATGCCAGCACTTTGGGAGGCTGAAGCAAGTGGATCACTTGAGGTCAGGAGTTTGAGACCAGCCTGGCCAATATGGTGAAACACCGTCTGTACTAAAAATATTTTTTAAATTAGACAGGTGTGGTGTTGCATGCCAGTAATCCCAGCTACTCGAAGGCTAAGGTGGAAGAATCGCTTGAACCCAGGAGACAGAGGATGCAGTAAGCAAAGAACACGCCAGGGCACTCCAGCCTGGGAAACAGAGTGATACTTCATCTCAATCAATCAACCAACCAACCAAATATATTAAGCTATCCAGGTGATTCTGATGCAGGCTTGAATTTGAACACCATCTCTCCTGCAGGTCCAGACTCTGAGAGATTTAAGGTAAGCCTAAGAAAATTCAGTGTCAGCATGAGCACCTTTTCACAAATGCTGAAAAGTCTAGAACTTCCTTAAATATTCCACCTGCAACTCAGCTAACATGAAACAAGTGGTAGTTTAACAGATAAGTTTCATATTTATAAGAATGTTTAATGCTGTTTCACAGAAAAATTTGTCAACCTGACCAAGAAGGAATAGTTGTAATGAGCACAACATTACAAAAAGAATGATACAGTTAATAATAAAAAGACAGAAAAGACATGGGGCATCATCTGAAATCATCCTTCACCATTAACATTTTAACTATACTTAAAAGGGAATTTTCATAGTCCATCTGTATATGGTCTGATATGTGGCCAGCTTTGCAAAATGATAAGTTGTACTGTTTTTCTTTTTTTTTTTTTTTTGAGATGGAGTTTTCCTCTTGTTGCCCATGCTGGAGTGCAATGGCATGATCTCAGCTCACTGCAACCTCTGCCTCCTGGGTTCTAGTGATTCTCTTTCCTCAGTCTCCCAAGTAGCTGCGATTACAGACATGAGCCACCACATCCCACTAATTTTGTGTTTTTAGAAGAGACGAGGTTTCATCATTTGGGTCAGGCTCGTCTCGAACTCTTGACCTCAGGTTATCCACCCCCTTCTCTGCCTCCCAAAGTGCTGGGATTACAGGTGTGAGCCACTGTGCCTGGCCTGCACTGTTGTCTTTAAACTTTTCAAAGCCAGCTAGGCAGGGATAGACCTATCACCATACCCCAGGACAGGCACCAGAACACTCAGTGTAGCTTGGATTATGATAGTAAAAAATAGGGAACAACCTGTTTTTGCAATGAATGGGAGAAAAAGTAATGCCAGCAGGGCACATCCACATGCCAGACAAGCATGTATCATGAACACAAATGAAGCAAGCCAGGCATGGCAGCGGTGCACCTGCAGTCCCAGCTACTTCGGAAGCTAAAGCAGGAGGATTGCTTGAGCCCAGGAGTTCGAGGCTGTAGTGAGCTATGATCACACTACTGTACCTCTGCCTGGAGGACAGAGTGTGACCCCATTTCCAAAAAAAAAAAAAAGCAGATCAGAATGAACCCAGATGATATACTATTAACTACACAAAGAGAACTCTAGGTACAGTATGATCCCATTTAAATCTGTCAAAATATTTATTAAAAACCTATATGCTTATACATTTTCTTCTAAAAGCATGCACAAAACTGTCACTTTGGAGGAGAGGAACTGATGGAAGAGAAGACAATATACTTTTTATTTTATATCTTTATGATTTGATTCTTTTTTTCCTACAGTAAGTATTTGTTCAGCACCTGCTGTGCACTGTTGTATGTACTAAGGATACAGCAGCCCACCTGGAACTGACATTCTAGTGGGGAAAGAAAATAAGTGTACTTTAAAAAATTCTTTTATTTATTTTATTTTTTTTTTTTCTTTTTGAGACAGGGTCTTGCTCTGTTGCCCAGGCCAGAGTGCAGTGGCTCAGTTTTGGCTCACTGCAACCTCTGTCTCCCAGGTTCAAAGGATTCTCATGTCTCAGCCTCCTGAGTAGCTGGGATTATAGGCATGCATCACCATGCTCAGCTAATTTTTTTTTTGTTTTTTTTTAAACAAAGACAGGTTTTTGCCAAGTTGGCCAGACTGGTCTGGAGCTGCTGGCCTCAAGTGATCCACCTACCTCAGACTTCCAAAGTGCTGGAATTACCAGTGTGAGCCACCATACCCAGCCCAAAATAAGTAAATTTTAGAGTGTGTTTAGACAATGCCATATCTGTGGTCTAACCACACTTGACATGTGGTCCATGGGACACTGACAGTCCACACTTTGTGACCAGTTGGTGATAATATGAGGAGGCAGCACCATAATGGAGATCAACTATGGCACTGTGCATGCCATTCAGCTCAGCTCACATTTTTTTTTTTTTCTTACAAGTCTTTCTTAATGCAGGAAGCAGAAGGCACTGGTTTCCATCCTGGCACAAACGCCTTAGCCTGCCATGTTGGCCAGGCTGGTCTCGAACTAGTGGCCTCAAGTGATCTGCCCACTTTGGCCTCAAAAGTGCTGGGATTACAGGCATGAGCCACCATGCCTAACTGCCACCTGCTCATTTATAAAGCCCTCTGTGATTAACTTGCAACATTGAGAATCCCTGGTGCAGAGTGCCTCCATGACTCCAGGAATGATCTGCAGCCCCTGCTTCCCTTCCAGGCATGTCTGTCTCCCTGTGGAGTTCTGCTTTTATTTGTGTCCCCTGAGCATGTTTCCACAGTCACCCTGACCATGCTGCTGGCTGCATATTTATCCCTTTTGTATGTTCTGTCCTGGGTCCTCTCCCACCTCTTCTGGAGTCAGTCCTTTCTTGCTTTACATTGTGCTGCTTTCTCTCCTGGCACCAAAGAATGAGACAGCCAGTGCAGAGTTGGGGCTGTAGTCATCATCATCACTGAGGTATTGTGAACCCAGAAAGAGATATGATCTGTTTCAACACAGCACAGTGCCTGAGCATCCTTGATAAATGTTGGCTGTCACTGTCATTGTTGATGTTCTGGTGATTACTGTTGATGCTGGGTGGATTCTTCCTGGGATCGGGGCAGATACCCAGGTGTCCTGTCCCTCGGTGTCCTTATCAGGGTCCTCCCCTAACTCCGCAGCTAAGGCATCTGCCACGGCTAGGGTCTCATCTGAAGACTCAACTGGGGAATGGCCCACTTCAAAGCTCACCTGGTTGTTGGCAGAACTAGGTTCCCCAGTTGTTCAAATGTTGAAATACTTCCTTATTACTGTGGAAACAGCCAGTGTCCCAGGTACCTTTTACAATGAACTCTTGGGAGCTCTCTGTGATATGGGCACTAAAGGGTTAATTCCTGGTACTGCAGGGGTCCCTGGGCCTCTGCCTGTTGGTTGATGCCCTTGTCAAACTAGTTATCTATTTTGAATATCACCTTTTCTTGCAGTGCTTGGGAACCAGGGGCCTATGCCCTTTCCCTTCTGCAGTTCCTTGCATCCTTGTCCTGAGAAAGTGAGCTTAACACAGCAGAGATACTGTTATCTGGGCTGGGTTTTACCCATCACTGCTGGTACAGGATGTTTGCTCGGGCCCAGGGCCCTCAGTGGATGGAGCTCTCTGCACATCTGCAAAGCACCGTTACTGCCCCAAGGGACTGAACTCCAAATACCACCTGGGCCTCAACCAGACAGCCTGTTTATGGCCTCTGCAGAGCAGGTCTACTTTCTGAGCATCCTGGCTGTCCATTGCTCTGCCATCTCCTCCCTGAAGTGGCCAGTTTTTCTTGCCCTTGGTTTCAGCATCTGGCTCATAGAACTCCCCTCCCCTCCTTTGTCTCCTTTTTGCCAGGGGTCACGGGCATCAGCAGTCCAGGGAAGGAAGCAAAGCAAATGGAGAATGGCATGCTGGTGACAGACAGGACAGGGAAGCAACTACAGAGGTAAGTGGAGGGAGGTGGCGTGACTCACACAGGCCTCATGATTTCACCATCTGCCCATGCTTCTGATACTCGAGTTCCCTACATGGTTTGGGTCTTTGCTGACATCACTCAGGGGAGCCTGGAAGGTTCAATCTTTGTGAAGCAGCATTCAATATAAAACTATCTCAAGGCCAGGAATGGAGGCTTATGCTTGTAATCTCAGCACTGTGGGAGGTTGTGTCAGGAGGATCACTTAAGGCCAGGTGTTTGAGACCACCATGGGCAACATAGTAAGACCCCATCTCTAGAAAAAAGGAAGTATCCTTGTGTTTGATTATAGAGGACTTCCTTAGATCCCTCGGGATTTATAGCATATGCAGTATGTTAACCATGCTAGCTTTTAAAAACTGGCTAAGTTGGTTGGGCATGGTGGCTCACACCTGTAATCCCAGCACTTTCAGAGGCTGAGGTGGGTGGATCACCTGAGGACAGGAGTTCAAGATCAGTCTGGCCAACATGGTGAAACCCTGTATCTACTAAAGATAGAAAAATTAGCCAGGCATGGTGGCAGGTGCCTGTAGATTCTAGCTACTCAGAAGGCTGAGGCACGAGAATCATTTGAACCCAGGAGGCAGAGGTTGCAATGAGCTGAGATTGCACCATGGCACTCCAGCCTGGACAACAGAGTCAGACTCTGTCTCAAAAAAACAAAAACAAAGAAACAGCAAAAGAACAGCAAACATTGACAAAGTCAGAGCCTATGCATAGTGGACCTTGGGGATTTGTGAAAGGATGGTGGACCTGCAGTTGCTATAGGGGTCAGAAGAGGGCAAAGATGGTGTGGCCTAGCACTGTCCCTTGGTACATGTCACTTTTGCCATTGTAATCATCTTACACAGCCTGCATCCTAGTGGCAGATTCCAGACAGTGCATGAGCGGAGAAGGATGTAAGATTTTTGTCCAAGGTGCTAGCTTGGATTTGTGAAGTCCTAGGTCATGAAGCAGGAAGGCCCAGCTCCCCACCTGAATTCTAGATTTTATCCAGAGTTGGTTCCGATTCTTCCCTCCGCTGCTCCCTGAAAACCCACACTTGCGTTTGGATTTGAGGGCCATTTCCACCTCACTTGGCCTTAACCAAAGACCTTTGTACAGATCTCATGGGCAAGGAAAGGTTACCCACCCCCAGGCCCTAGATCAAAGAGGGAAGGTGCTGGAGGTTTATTTGGCCTTCAGGAAGTGTTTTCAGGGAACACAGTTTTGGGGGTGCAGTGATGAATCACATGGGGCTCTTGACCTCAGGTAGCTTATAATCTTGTTCAGGAGATAAGTAGGTAGAGGAAGGCATAGAAAGTTCCACAGCAAACAGCCATATCCGTGTTTTGCATGGCCTCCATAATTTCTTTTTTCTTCTTTTTTTTTTTTTTTTTTTTTTTTTGAGATGGAGTCTCTCTCTGTTGCGCAGCCTGGAGTTCAATGTGCAGTGGCACTAACTCAGCCACTGAACACAAAACTATGGGCAACACAGTCTGATGTTCTCTTGGGTCTACATAAAGATAATGACCACTGGTGTACAGAAAACCCTTATTTTTTTTTCGTTTGAGAAAGGGTCTCACTCTGTCATTGAGACTGGAGTGCAGTGACACAGTCATGGCTCACTGCAATTTCTGCCTCCTGAATTCAAGTGATTCTTCTGCCTCAACCTCCCTAGTACTTGGGACTACAGGTGCCTGCCACCATGCCTGCCTAATTTTTGTATTTTTAGTAGAGACAGGGTTTCACCATGTTGGCTGGGCTGTTCTTGAACTCCTGGCCACCAGTGATCTGCCCACCTTGGCCTCCCAAAGTGCTAGGTTTACAGGTGTGAGCCACTGCACACAGACAAAAAGTGCTTTCTGAGTAACATGCTTGCATGAAGGAGAAGCCAGGGCAAGATCCCACCCCAAAATCCACCACCTTTGTAAAACAAGGAAATTGAATGAACTAGGTACTTTGCCTTATTTTTTCATCATGTTTCATATTTTGAAACTTTTTCATGTTTGAAAAATGATCTAAGATGTGCCCTTTCTGTTTTGTCTATTATTTGAGATCAACTAGAATTGATCTTAAAAAAAAAAAAAAACACATACTTTTTGCATATCAGTGGTCATGGGCTTTTTGCAGACCCCCAGAGATCATCACAGATTGTGTTTTCCACAGGCCTCATTCCTGCCTGAGACATTCCCTTTCTCTTGGGACCTATAACCCTAGGGAATGATATGGCAGTGGGGGTTGCACATGTGCGCACGTTCATATATATGTTTACATGTGTGCCTGTGTGGTTGACATACCTGTGCTTTACTTCTCCAGATAGCTCAACAGCTCCTCCTCCTATAGCAGGGACATCAGCAGGCATCACAATGGCACTGCAGAGCTGCAGAAAGCCAAAGCCAAGAAGGAGGAGACTTGGAAGCTGATGGAGGCTGGCAAGACACGACAGGGCAGGTAAGATTTGCTCCTTCAGTGATGATGGTGGCTACAGCTTACAGAGTGCTCACTGTGCAAAGTGCCTTGTTTACAATACACCTGTAAAGGTACTATTTTCTGCACCAGAAACTGAGGCCAGGGAGATTTAGTGACTTACGCAAGGTCACTGCTGGTAAGCAGCAGAACTGAGATTTGAACCCTAGCAGACTCTAGGGTTGGTGCTTGTAGTCTCTGCTCTACTGACTGCCACATCGACTTGAGCAGCTTAGGGGGTGTCATTAGCTATAGGTGACCTGAATGCTTTAAATCAGGGCTTTCTGCAATGTGGGGTTCAGTTGTGCCTGAAATGGTTTCAGGTTATGTGCAAACACATTCAATGACAGATGAGTGTTTGTCTCACTCTGTCACCAAGTCTGCAGTGCAGTGGTGCTATCTTGGCTCACTACAACCTCTGCCTCCCAGGTTCAAGCAATTTTCCTGCCTCAGCCGCCCATGTACCTTAGATTACAGACACTCACTACCACACCCTACTAATTTTTGTGTTTTTAGTAGAGACAGGATTTCACCACATTGGCCAGGCTGGTCTTGAACTCCTGGGCTCATCTTCCTTCCTCAGCCTCCCAAAATGCTGGGATTACAGGTGTAAGCCATTGTACCTGGCCTGTTTTTCATTTCTCCTTTAGTCCTTTTGATGATGTCCCTGAGAAAGTCTCAGTTGAGTCCTAGCCTGCTTTCGGTACCTAACGGCCGCTAGCCTCTCTTTGTAACAAGGAGAGTGGGTTTCAAACTCCTGTTCTATTTATTTATTTTTTTAAAACATCATGTATTTTGGGCAAGTGTTAATAATTCTCCATTTATGGTAGTGATCCAAAGTTTATTTTTAAAAATAAATGTGATTATGTTTTTTAAAACCTAGGGAATGGAATTTTTAATGTAGGTAAAAAATAAGCATACAGATAAAAAAAACCATGAAAAGTGGTAGTGGGGGAGTGAGGCTGGGACACTTTCTTTTAGATCTGCTCTGTTGTCATAATTAAAAGAACTAGAGGAGCAAGATCAGACAAATTCAAAAGCTAGCAGAAGACAAGAAATAACTACAGAGCAGAACTGAAGGAGATAGAGACACAAAAAAACCCTTCAAAAAAATCAATGAACCCAGGAGGTGGTTTTTTGAAAAGATCAACAAAGCAGACCACTAGCCAGACTAATAAAAAAGAAAAGGGAGAAGAATAGATGCAATAAAAAGTAATAAAGGGGATATCACCACTGACCCCACAGGAATACAAACTACCATCAGAGATTACTACAAACAAACACCTCTTGCAAATAAACCAGTAAATCTAGACAACATGGATAAATTCCTGGACACATAAACCCCCACCCCAAGAGTAAACCAGGAAAAGTTAAATCCCTGAATAGACCAATAACAAGGTCTGAAATTGAAGCAGCAGTTAATAGCCTACCAAACAAAAGTCCAGGACCAGACAGGTCCACAGCTGAATTTTACCATAGGTAAAAAGAGGAGCTGGTACCATTCCTTCAGAAACTTTTCAAAACAATATAAAAAGAGGGAATCCTACCTAACTCATTTTATGAGACCATCATCATCCTGATACCAAAACCTGACAGAGATACAACTGAAAAAGAAATTTTCAGGCCTATATCTATGATGAACATTAATGGGAAAATCCTTAATAAAATACTGGCAAACCAAATCCAACAGCACATTAAGAAGCTCCATCATGATCAAGTCAGCTTCATCCCTGAAATGTAAGGCTGGTTCAACATATGCAAATCTACAAACATCATCCATCACATAAACAGAACCAAGACAAAAACCACAATTATCTCAATAGATGCAGAGAATGTCTTTGACAAAATTCAACAGCGCTTTATGGTAAAAACTCTCAAGAAACTAGGTATTGATGGAAGGTATCTCAAAATAAGAGCTACTTATGATATACCCACAGACAATAACAAAAAGCTAGAGGCATCATGCTACCTGACTTCAAACTACACTACAAGGCTACAGTAATCAAAACAGCATGGTTCTGATGCCAAAACAGTGATAATAGAGCAATGGAACAGAAAAGAGGCCTCAGAAGTAACGCCACACATCTACAACCATCTGATCTTTGACAAACCTAACAAAAATACGCAATGGGGAAAGGATTCCCTATTTAATAAATGGTGTTGGGAAAACTGGCTAGCCATCTGCAGGAAGCTGAAACTGCATCCCTTCCTTACACATTATTCACAGATTAACTCCAGATGGATTAAAGATTTAAACATATGACCTAACACCATAAAAATCCTAGAAGAAAATTTAGGCAATACCATTCAGGACATAGGTATAGACAAGAACTTGATGAATAAAACACCAAAAGCAATGGCAACAAAAGCCAAAATAGACAAGTGGTATCTAATTAAACTTAAGGGCTTCTGTACAGCAAAAAAATCAATCATTAGAGTGAACTGGCAACCAACAGAATGGGAAAAAATTTTTGCAATCTACCCATCTGACAAAGGGCTAATATCCAGAATCTAGAAAGAAATTAAATAAATTTACAAGAAAAAGCAACCCCATCAAAAAGTGAGCAAAGGATATGAACAGATGCTTCTCAAAAGACGTTTATGCAGCCAACAAACATGAAAAAAGCTCATCATCACTGGTCATTAGAGAACTGCAAATCAAAGTCACTTTGAGATACCATCTCATGCCAGTTAGAATGGTGATCATTAAAAAACCAGGAGACAACAGATGCTGGAGAGGATGTGGAGAAATAGGAATGCATTCACACTGTTGGCAGGAGTGTAAATTAGTTCAGCCACTGTGGAAGACAGTGTGGCAATACCTCAAGGATATAGAACTAGAAATGCCATTTGACCCCGCTATCCCATTACTGAGCATATACCCAAAGGATTATAAATCATTCTGTTAAAAAGACACATGCACACACGTTTATTGCAGCACTGTTTACAATAGCAAAGACTTGGAACCAACCCAAATGCCCATCAGTGATAGACTGGATAAAGAAAATGTGGCACATATACACCATGGAATACTATGCAGCCATAAAAAACCATGAGCTTGCAAAATTTTTTTCCCATTCTATTGGTTGCCAAGTCACTCTAATGACTGTTTCTTTTGCTATGTAGAAGCTCTTAAGTTTAATTAGATCCCACTTGTCTATTTTGGCTTTTGTCCTTTGCAGGGACATGGATTTAACTGAAAACCATCATTCTCAGAAAACTGACACAAGAACAGAAAACCAAACACTGCATGTTCTCACTTATAAGTGGATGCTGAACAATAGGGACACAGGGAGAGGAACATCACACACCGGGGCCTGTCAGGAGGAAAAGGGTGTCAGGGAGGCATAGCAGGGGGTGGAGGGACTGGGGAGGGATAACATTAGGAGAAATGCCTAATGTAGATGACAGGGGAATGGATGCAGCAAACTATGGTAGCATATGTATACCTATGTAACAAACCTACATGTTCTGCATATGTACACAGAACTTAGTATAATTATAAAAAATAAATAGATGCAGCCTTGTTATGCTGCCCAGGTGGTTCTCAACCTCCTATGCTCAGGCAACCTCAAACTCCCAAGTAGCTGGGACTATAGGTGTATATCGCCACACCCAGCTAATTTTTCTACAATTTTTAATATTTTACTCTCACTACAGAACCAATAATATAAGTAGAGGAACAATCCTACCAAGTGCATAATACCCAAATAATAAGTGTCCAAGAAAAACAGCTATATGCTATTTGTTGTGCAGTTTTTCAACTAAAAGGTGCTAGGGAGATTCCATGATTACCACAGGTAATTTGATCCACTGAAGATTTATACTGGCAAAAATATAGATGTCACACTAGTATGATTTAAAAGTCAAAGTGTTAATGTTTATCTAATTAAACCTTAACCAAATTTTATATTTTCTCTATTGGGAAAGCATTTCCTAATGTGATTTTTCTGTTGCTATGTATCTTCCAGTTCATTTTTGTTCAGCCCATACCCTGTCACAGTACTCATCAATCTTTTGTTAGTTTCCAGCATTAAATAAAATTTTTAAATCAACTAGCCATATGTCTATGGTTTTCTCTGACCAACTTTCCATAACCATCATAAAACAATAATAGATAAACCACTGCTAAATTTTAAAAGTAAATACTATGCAAAAGTTGACAGAGAAAATTTTACAAGAGATCACTTTACCTTGGTAGTAAGTCAAGTCTTCATCGTCTGGTTTAGGGCATGAATCTACACACAGCGGAAAATGCTTTAGAGGAAAAATATATAATAAAAATGACCGATTTTTTTTTAACAAATTTTTTAACTGCCAGTTCATATTCAGCTTCCCCCTCCAAAAAACAAAAACACAATCTGAGAAAAAGTCAGCCATCTATATATTAACATTTCTTGATAAAATATGGCCTCTGTTCTAAAAATAGATTTTGGTTACCTATTTCTGCCTCCAGCTGTCCAAATCTATAAAATATTAAATGAAAACTGACCTTGAGCTCCATAACAAATATTGATAGCCAATATATTGGAAGAGCTTGACAATAATTTACCCTCACAAATTATCTGTCCTGAAGCAGAAGATGAAATTCAATTAATGGATGACATAACTTTTGTCACCTAAACTGGAAGGAAACTTATGACCTAAAACAAGGTAGAAAGATCCACTGTCTCTTGTCCATTATCTGTCTCTGGTTAAAACACTAATCTGTGTCACTTCAAAGTGGCAGTCTTGATTCCTGAGCATGAAACCATTTAAGAAGGTCCCAATGCTTTCCTTTGTCCTAAAAGAGTGCAGAGAATCCCCTGCTGTATTTCAAATGTGTGAGAGCTAAATGTACAAAATGTACAAAAATAACAAAAGTGTATTTTCTTATTGAGGATACTCTTCCCAGAAAGATTAAAACATTAACAATTATAAAAATCCAATTATTTTCACTCTATAGGTCCTACCTTTTTGAGGTCCACATAAACTAGTAAGCCCTTAAAAACCTTCATAGGCACTCAGATATCCAATGAAAGAGACTGCTGGAAAAACAGAGTCCTGGCAGTTGTACCTCTGTTTCCCTAAGTACTAACTAAATATTTTTCTTCCTATGGGTTCCCACTTCCAGATTCTACCTATGCAGGGCTCCAAGGCAGTTTCCAATAATCTTCAAATCTTCAGTCTATGAAAGCACAGATTCCTGAAAGGATGGCCTCAAATGACCAGGAGTAGGAACACTCTATATCCCTGCTCCTGAATAACAACCTAACTGGAGTCTCTACTAACTACCAGCACAGACACACCTCTAACTACCCAGCTGAACTTCATGACTGATTTGACAGCCAATGATGCCCCTGACCCAGCCTGCATGGCTATGGGAAGGACATCAGTGAATTGGGAAAAGAGGCAGAGATGAGGAGACACCTGCCCTGGGCCACAGATCTATGTAGTTCAGCAATCTCCAGCCCATTAGTACTCAAGGGGCTCTGAGCCACCCCTCTGTAAGTGAGGATGGAATTAGATGATACCACATTTCTGTCTGCTGTAGAGACTCCTCCTGGTGTCTCCAAATGTTTTAGCATCTTACAGCAAAAATCTTCAAGTCTGTCAGTTCTTGATTTTAAAAGAGCACAGCAATCTGTTTAGAGCTTCCTTGAACCCTTTATTTTAATGTGCCTTTGTAGATAATTCCCAATATCTTGTGTCCATCTTTATAATTTATCAGACTTGTCATAAACCCCAATATTTTAATCTCTTATTGAATAATCCATATCCAGTGTCATTTCTCTTCAAACTTGGCCTTCCCCTGCTCATTCCATTCTTAGCCATTTCCATTGGGTTCACCAGCTAATTCCCTTCTCATTGTATCCACTGGGTGCACCAGACCCACTCCCCCTTTGTATTATTAAAACACATGCCAGGCCATGCATGGTGGCTCACACCTGTAATCACAGCAGTTTGGGAGGCCGAGGCAGGCAAATCACCTGAGGTCAGAAGTTCGAGACCAGCCTGGCCAACATGGAGAAACCGCATCTCTACTACATATATGAAATTATCTGGGCATGGTGGTGCATGCTCGTAATCCCAGATACTCAGGAGACTGAGGCTGGAGAATCACTTGAACCTGGGAGGCAAAGTTTGCAGTGAGCCAAGATTGTGCTATTGCACTCCAGTCTGGCAACAGGAGTGAAACTCTGTCTCAAAAAACAACCACAACAACAAAAAGCAACAACAACAAAAACTACCAATGGAATAAAAGAAGGAAAAGTATTGGGCTTTAAAATGAGTTGAAATCTCATTTCTGCCATGTCTTATGTCCAAAAAAAAAAGCATCCTAATCTCTTTGAGTCTCAAGTTCTCTATCTAGAAAATCATTTGACCAGAACGTTCAACACAGATTTAAGTACTAGAAGATATTTTAATTAGTCCTAAGATTCTTTAAATTTCTGTAATTCTATATGCTTTTGGTTCTGTCTGTAGGAAAATTGGGAATACATAGCCAGCAGAATTTGAAAACATAACAAAAGAAACACCAAGGAAGACAAGTCATGGAAAAAAGAAAAAATAAAAATAAAAAAGCATGGAAGTAGGCAGAAATACTAGCCTACAGGGAAAACAAAACTGGAAAGTTAAATAATTTCATTCCAAGACTTGCCAAATCTTGGTTTTGTAAAACTTCCCATCCTATGGCCAAACCTTTACTCTGCCCTAAAGGCTTTGATGGTTAATTAAAAAAAAAAAAAAATTCTGGTTACCACAAAAATTGTCAAATGTATTAGGACAAACTCAATGACTAACCTCATTTCTAACAGTAACTTAAAATGAGAGTTTAACTTATTTAAACTCATTAATTTAAACATTAATTAAAATTAATCAGACTAATCTTATTGAGAATTATACATTCATCAAAGTGCTGCACAGGTATCTCTATCAATCTGTACTGAGAAGTAAGAGAAAAGATTTGAAAGCCAGATAGGCTGACGGTCAAACTGTGGGTCAGCTACTTTGTGAACTATGGGATCATGATCCAATTAATCAACCTCTCTAAACCACAGTTGCCTATTTAATAAACAGTAGGTTATAAGAAAACAGATGTTGTGATGGCTTTATGAGATAAATGCATAGCACATAATAGGGTGGTTAGCCCAGAATACAACACTCGACAGATGTTAGTTTCTTCCATCTATATTTTCTTAGTTACCATAATTTTTTAAATCTGTAAAATCCTACCTGACTGCAGATTCATTAGAACTACCAGAATCTATCAAAGGAAAGGTAAAATGCATTTTAAATCAACAATGTTATGGTTTTAACAATATTAAAACCATAAGAAAGTACAGTGATGCATGCCTGTAATTTCAACTATTTGGGAGGCTGAGGATGGAGGATCACTTGAGAAACCCAGAAGTTTAAGGCTTTAGGAAACATTGCAAGACTCTATCTTCATTTAAAAAAAAAAAAAAGGATGCACAGATGTATACATGATTTAGATCATTTTTCTTTAAACTGTAGGACAGATGCTTTGTAACAAAGCATTTATTTGAGAGCATACCTGGGACCTTATTAGAATTAATATAAATTATACCTATTGGTATTTAATTAATGCAGTAAGAACTCTTACTTGCCTTATTTTGTATTTATTAAGTGCAAAGAATAAATTTATCAAAATTTGATATCTACAAGTGAACTTCAGTATACAAATCATCCTAGCCAAACCCTATGAAATTGGCTAATAATGGTATTTTTAGCAGAACAGATGGAATGAGTGACCAGTGTCAAACAGCATGATTTCTGGACCAAAATATGAGGGGAGCAGTTAAAACAGAGTAAATAGTAGTACCCCTTATCCACTGTATTTGTGGAAAAGACACACTTGCCATGTTTTTCTCTGCTCTCACACCACAGCAATAATCATCAACAAAGAAGGCTTCTGTGACCAAACGTGTGGAGAGGTTTTCCCCACCAACAAGCAAGCAATCACTTCTCCAGACACAAACTGGGTGTCATCTAATTCAGTTCTCACACTCTGTCTGCAGATAGTATCAGATTCCACAGGTAAAGGGCTCAGTCCCATGAGACTGCCTCCCTACATCAGTCCTAAGTCTGCAATTCCTGAACATCTGACCAATTGGCTTCAAATTGAGGTTCCCAGGACTCCCTCTTTGGGTTAAATTGAATTGCTGGAATGGCTCAAAGTACTCGGAAACACACTTACCAGCATACCATGAATGACATTACAAAAGGTGCAGATGAAGAGATGCATAGTGCAAAGTATCGGGCTAGTGGCACAGAGATTCCATGCCCTCTCAGGACGCACCACCCTCCAGGAACCTCCATGTATTCAGTGATCTGGAAGCTCTCCAAGCCCAGTCCCTTTGGGTCTTTATGAAAGCTGCAATACATAGACATCACTAATTAATCACTGGCTGTTGATGACTGACAACCTTCAGCCCTTTCTCCTCCCCAGTGTGTGCAGAGTGAGACAGAAGATCTCAACCCTCTAATCAGTCATGTCTTCAGGATGGTGACCAGTTCCCATCCTGAATCTACCTAGGAGCTTCCAGCCATCAATCATTAACATACCAAAAGACATCACCTTGGAAATTCTAAGGAGTTTAATAATTGTACACCAAGAAATGAGTCAAAGTCCAAACACATATTTTACATCTGCAGTTTTGAATTATGTGGTTATAGCTACTAATAGTTAACTGTATTCCAAACATATTACATTGAAAACTCCAGAAATAAACAAGTCATAAGTGTTAGTGTGCCAGTCTGAGAAGCACAATAAAATCTTGAGCTCTTGCCCTCTATCCCAGGATGTGAATCATTCCTTTGTCCAGTGCATTCACACTGCATGTGCTGTCCAGCCATTAGTCATCAACATGGTCTCCTCCTGCATCCAGCCATCAACATCATTAAGGCCTGAAGGTCTAGAAACACTCAAAGCTGATAATCTTTTTTCTGACTTAGAGTCAGGGGGTGAATACACTACATGACAATGCCTATATCATTCACCTCACTTCACCTCATTACATAGGCATTGTATCACTTCACATCATCACAGGAAAAAGGGTGAAAACCATACCATATATTTTAAGTGACCACATTCAGAAACGGATTCTTGCAAAAACTTTCCAGCTGCCAGTGGAGAAGAACTCAAGAGATATTAATGTGTTACTCTGGCTAATACTCTTGGGGAAGGTGCTGGGTGTTTTACTTAGGTGTAGCTATGTGCCCTGCCCTGCATATAACAAGGCCCAAATTCACCTGTCATTTTACCTTCCACAGAAAGAACCACTGAAAAGATTACTGCTTTAAGAGCTTCTCCACTCTGAACCACATCACAGAACAAGACTCTGTCTCAACAACAACAACAAAGAAACAAACCTAATTGTTCCCATGTAAAAATAAGTCTAGGTCCACACTAGATCTGAAGCATTCTCAATTCCATGAGACAGGACAGAAATATATTAAAAAATTATATTCCTGCTTTCTGTAGAAACAAAACTGTTGAACTTAAGGTTCTGTAAGACAAGTCAAGAAAAACAGCAAAAAATGCAAAAGTAAAATTTGAAAAGCCATTTCATCATCAAGGGCTCCTGATCATGAGACATTCACAAACTACATACATTGTTCAAAACTTTGGTTCTGAATTTTGACATAAGTTGTAGTTTCATTTGAGGATGTCCAAGAGGTCAAATAAGACAATGTCATTTGGTATTTTCAGTCTCTCTTTTTTTTTTTTTAGAGAACAATAGACTTCCTTAGAGAAATGAATTGTCATAACTTCGTAGGCTACAGGCTCATGAGTCATAATTCTAAGGGCATTTGTAAAATATGGTGGTGCATGCTTGCATTCTGAACTTCTCAGCCTAAAACTCTCATATAGTAAATATTCACAGATACAAATTGATTCAACAAAAGCCCCTTTTAATCTGACATTATTTTTCCTTTTCTTTTTTTGTTTCAGACAGAGTCTTGCTCTGCTGCCAGACTGGAGTACAGTGGAGCAATTTTGGCTCACTGCAACCTCAGCTTCCTGGGTTGAAGCGATTTCTGGGTCTCAGTCTCCAGTATAGCTGGGACTACAGGCATGTGCCACCATGCCCAGCTAATTTTTTATATTTTAATAGATGTGGGGTTTCACCATGTTGGCCAGGATCATCTCGATCTCCTGACCTCATGATCCACCCGCCTCAGCCTCCCAAAGTGCTGGGATCACAGGTGTGAGCCACCACACCCAGACTATTTTTCTTTATCTTTCTTTTCTTTCTTTATTTATCAGCAACAGGAAAGTCTAATTAAATGTGGTAGAGTGATATAAGGGAATACAATGAAAAATGTAAAATGAATTAAACCAGAGCTAATCATATCAATGTAGATACATCTGGAAAATAGAATACAAAGTACACAAAAGAAAGTGGCAGAAAGATAAGTAAAATGTAGAACCACTCACCTTCCATTTTAAGACACAAATAAAAATTCTGCATATTATTTCTGAGCATCACAGTGTAGTTAAGGATTTCAAAAGGGTATTGAAGAAATGGAAAACAGCCAATGATGTTGGTAGCCTCAGTGATCTTCATGACGTTGGTCGCCTCTATGCAATTATTATTTTTTTTAACTTTTATACCAAAAAGCCTCAAAACCACCATTTTAAAAGACTATCCTCCAGTTATGAATGAATTATTACTTTCCTAGTTTTTAATAATCAAAGATGCCACAAACCCACCCATACACACACATACATACACAGTGTGCTCATTAGAACATCTCATTGGCTTCAGATCATCAGTGTAATAACATTAACAGGAAGTCTCTAACGTTAAGACAGAAACTGACATCTAAGTAAAGCATTCCTTTAGGTAAACACCAGAACTCCAACTAGCACATAAGACACTGGAAATATCTCAGAGTCTCAAAATTCACTGCTTTGAATACCTGACAAGTATAAAAATTCCATATTGGAAATGATATGCTATTCAAAATATTAAAATAGAAACATCTGAGTTAAAACTCCTATTTTTAAAATTTTGCTTTCTTCTAAATTTATTTTTATTGAAATATGGATAGCAACATAACATTTATGTCAATGCCTTTCATTCAATTTAGAACAAAAAGAATTAGGGGTAAGAAGAATTAGAGTACTTCCAATCATTTAACATACTTATTTCCAGCATTCCATTTATATTGGAAATGTACCTGCTGTCGATATCTGTACATTCTTTCTTTGTATTGCTTCTGTCACAACAGGATCTTCCATTTCAGTGGTAGGCTGAATGGGTTTTAAAAGAAAATAATCATATATATTTTACACAACATAAAGTTAGTAACTAAAAATAAATATATATAATTACCTTCAAGGCAGGATGTTATTCAGGAGGCTCTACAAAGCAAAGGGGACATGTCATCAATTATATGTAGGTATGACCGGGCCAACCAAACATTCTTGCAGTGTTAGAAACAAGATAGGTACTCATGCCTGGCTGTGAAAATAGTTACTTAAGGTTTTGAGGGTTCTTTTTGGCATCTTCTTTTCATTGCCTAGGACAGCAAAGTGATGGAAATATATTGAGTAAAATAGGATTACAGGATCCCTAAATCACAAAGTTTGTATTTCAAAAGTGAGATTGCTTCAGATGCCTATAACTAAAATAGAAAAGTATGAATATTAATGTGAACACGTTGAGCTGATAAGGGTAAATGGGACCATTACACAGTGGAGCAAATCATAATCTGAGAGAGTCAATGTCAAGGCTGATGGTGAATGCTACAGAGTATTTAAACTCGAAATATCAGAGGCATTCATGCCAGAACACCACAAATATTTATCACGTGTTTCCCCTTGTCCTGTCACTTAGGAAATACACAGTTGGGATGCCAGTTCAGGTGAATGTGTGATTCACCTGTTATCAAAGAAAGTGTTCTAAATTGATCAGCTATGATACACACTTATGAAATAACAGTTTCTCAAAATTCTC
>PVKV010031863.1:9933-20603 GCA_004027835.1 Alouatta palliata | reverse complement strand
GGCCACAGACTGTGCTGGGGACACTTCTCAGGGTCTTTTCCGGCCTGTGGAGTTGGAGAAAGCTCTTTTCCTTCTGGTGTGAGGTTGGTAGCCCTAAGCAAAGGGCTTGCTCTTACATACGTTTCTAAGACGGACAGACACCGTTGGTGGTCAGAATCCCCAAGCCCAAATTCCTGCCCCATCACGGCTCCCAGACTTCAGATAGGCAGAGTGAAACAGGCATCTGAAAAGAGGAGCCACAGCCTGGGGTGAACAGACCAGAGGAAGCCCGGGCATGGTCCCCAGGAGGGGCCTGGGCTCTGAACCCGTGCGGCGGTCACTACACTTCCTCCCTGAGCCCATAGGCAGCTAGCTCCAGCATGCTGACCACACAGGGCTCACAGGCCGCCAGCCCTGGCCACGGCCAGCCCCGTCTTAGATGAGGAGCCATGGGCTGTGCACCTGGCTGGTGACTGAGAAATGAGGTGTGGGTTACAGGTGCCCGGCCCCCGACCATGTCTGTAACTCACTCAGAAGAAGCAGGGAGGTGTCCTCTGGGTGGCATGGTCGGCCCCTGCATGTATGGCAGTAGATGCCCACAGACTGGGTGGCTTCAGCAACGGACACGCGGGTGGTCCTGGTCCTGGCGGCCAGAGGTCCAGACCCAGGGTGCTGCCTTCTCCTGCCAGCTGCTCCTGGCTGCAGGCATCCTGGGCTGGCTCCAGCTCTGTCTCCTCTGTGTCGTTGAGGGTGCTTGTCATCAGCCTTAGTGCCCCCTCTAATCTGGATGATCTCACCTCGAGGTCCTTTGCCTAATCGCACCTGCGGAGACTGCATTTGCAGCTCGGACACATCCTGCAGACGTAATTTTGGGGACACTTCAACACACTCCACATAGAGCCCCGAGGGGCAAAGTGGCCAGAAGGTGGAGGCTGTAGCACAGCAGAGGTCCCTGCTTGGGGAGTGACTGGCTTGTCCCTGGAGGGGTTTCCAGGGCTGGGGAGGGCCCTGTCAGCCCCAAGGTTCTGGGACGTCCACCCTCTACACATTTCCATGTTCCCCGGGCTGGCCAGGCTCTTGAGGGCCACAGTGGCTATGTGGCCCTGAAGAGCTTCCCCACTCAGACTTTGTCCTCTGAGTCAGGAGCCAGCGGGTTGGCCACCTCACAGAGGAAGGGGGAAGTTGGGCTCTCCATCTGTTCCACATGCATTTGGCCACTGGGGGCACCCCCAGGCTCTGTCAGCGGAATGGCATCTGCTCTCCCCTCCAGCCTCAGAGTGGATGGTTCCCATGGCTGCATCTGCCTGACTCAGGGATCAAGGCCCACTTTTCCCTGAAATCATCTCCCCAGGGCCTTTTGAGCTCTCCCACCCCAGTTACCCCATTCTCAAGGGAAGGGGATCCTGGGGAAAGGCTGCTGTGCCTGGGTCCCAGGGTCACCGTGGCCTTTGCAATTTGCCTGCCCTCCCAGGGCCTGCCTGTGCATTCGCTGTCACAGCAGCACCCCCAGCCCCTGAGGAAGATGCATTTGGGGAACAAGGAAGGGGCTGGAGGGTCCCACTCGTCAGCTTTGCACTGAGCCTGTTCTCACGTCTCTGTGGGCTCTTGCAAACGTCACTTCTTCCATCTGTCCACAGTGATTCTCTTCCTTGCGATCTGTTCTGCCACACTGTCCCCTCCTTGTGGGTGGAGGCTGACTGGAGAGCACAGAATCCAGGTGTGGAGGCTCGTGGCAGCTGGATGAGTGGCTGACTGTGGAGGCTCATGGCAGCTGGATGAGTGGCTGACTGTGGAGGCTCATGGCAGCTGGATGAGTGGCTGACTGGAGGCTCGTGGCAGCTGGATGAGTGGCTCACTGTGGAGGCTGGTGGCAGCTGGATGAGTGGCTCACTGTGGAGGCTGGTGGCAGCTGGATGAGTGGCTCACTGTGGAGGTTGGTGGCAGCTGGATGAGTGGCTCACTGTGGAGGCTGGTGGCAGCTGGATGAGTGGCTCACTGTGGAGGCTGGTGGCTGTGGGATGAGTGGGTCACTCGGTCATTCCTCCAGTCCAGCCCAGTGCCTGGGGCTTTATATTGAAGCAGGGAGCGAGTCCAGGTCTAGGGTTTGTGGGAGAGAAGGCCGTGAGGAGCCCGTCTTGTCTCGCCTTCTCGCACAGCGTCTCGGCCTGGCGCGTCTGCCACCGTGGGCCCTCTGTTGGGGGTGGGGACGTTCTATGTGTTGCAGGAAACCAGCCTCCACCATTCCGTGCCAGTAGCACCCCACCCTGCCATCGAGACACCCCACATCTCCCAGCGTGCAGAATGTCGCCTGGTCATGCTGAGGAGGTACAGTGGCACTGCCCCCAGGGTTTGAACACTGTCTAATCCCAACTCCACCTCCTCCCAGGAAGGTGCGTCTCTCCCCTGCGTGTAGCCGGGGGCCTGGCACAGCAGCTGGTGGTGTCAGCCGATGAGTGTGGTGACCTCTCTGCGTCCAGCAGCCATGGGCTGCAGGCAGGTCCCTCCTGCCACCCTCCAGGCCCCCGTAAAGCAGAGCTGCTGTCAGAGCAGGACCGCTGGGGGCCGGCAGAGCCCCAGGGTCTTACCCTCAAGCCTGATGAGGCTGTGTCGGCCCCGGCCCCAGGGACAGCTCTGAAGGATCCAAGCTGAGTTGCCACTGTGGGCCAGTAGACCTGGCACCCACTTCATGGCACCCATGGAGAGAGGGGTGGCCTCTGGTCAGGCGCCCAACAAAGCCACCTCCGTCCTGAGCCGCCATCTGGCAGAGTCCGGGGCTGGCAAACCCCACAGCCCCATAGATCTGCTACGAGGCCAGATCCCTGCGTGTACCCCACGCCCTGTCCCTGGTCAGTGGTGGGGACGCCCTGTGTCCATGGTAGGCAGGCAGCTTAGAAGCACTTGGGGTGGTTTGATTGGAGTCCTAAAAAGCTGAACCCCTGCCTTCCTGCCATCGCCTATGCGGAGTGAGGAGTGGGTCACACCCAAAGCTGTGAGGTTGGGGGATGCCATCCCTCTGTGCACATCCACTGTCCTCCAGGACCTTAGGCGCTTGGCAGAGAGAGGCCCTGGACAGCCTTCAGCCCAGAAGGTCCCAGCAGGACAGTCCTGGCCACATTGTCCTAAGAATGGAAGCCACACGGGCGGCTGGAGAGGGGGCTGGCTGAGCCTCCCCCGCTGGAGCCTCTCGTCCAGGCTGGAGTGTAATGGCATGATCTCACTGCAACCTCTGTCTCCTGGGCTCAGGTCATCCTCCCACCTCAGCCTCCCAAATAGCTGAGACTACCAGCATGCACTACCATACACGTCTAGTTTTTGTATTTTTTTGTAGAAACAGGGTTTGGCCATGTTTCCCAGGCTGGTCTCAGCCTTCCAAAGTACTAGATCTACAGATGTGAGCCACCGCGCCCGGCTCTTTGTGTTTCTTTAGACGGAGTCTCACTCTTGTTGCCCAGGCTGGAGTGCAGTGGTGCAAGTCTGTGCTTGGTCAGAGCAGCTGGTACTGATTTTCTTGGAAGTTTCAGAGGCTGCAGCATGGAGCTGTGCACCCCAGGGAATGCCACCGTGTGACAGGTGCTCCGTCCCCAGTGCTGGAGTCCTAGAAACACCTGTGACCACAGAGTGGAAGTTATCCAGGCCTGGCGGGGCATGGTGCTCACACCTGCAATCCCAACATTTTGGGAGGCCGAGGCGGGTGGATCACCAAAGGCCAGGAGTTCAAGACTAGCCTGGGCAACATGGTGAAACCCCGTCTCTGCTGAAAATACAAAAATTAGCTGGGTGTGGTGGAACCCTGTCTCAAAAAAAAAAAAAAGTAACCCAGGCCTTGGGGCTGCAGATGTCGGGCTCCTACCTGAAGACCTCACTATGTGAAGCCTCCTTGTATTGTTCTTAACAAAAGCAGCCACCCTCTGTGTGGTAACCAGCCGCCTCTCCTGTCATGAGGCTAGAGGTCGGTTATGAGGATTGATGTGTGTGATGGTGACCGTGCTTCGAGACCTCCTTTCCATCAGCCCGGGCTGTGTCTGGGGGGGCTTCACAGTGAACAGAGCATGTTTCTGGCCTCCAGCATTCACCTTCACCCCCTCCCACTGTGAGTGCCAGATAGGGGTGGCAGGACCTGGATTCTCAAGTGACCTGGCAGGTCCTTATGTGCCTATTTCCCCACTTGCAGGACAGATGCCCCCCCCACACACACACACAGCAGAAGTAAGTGGGCAGGACACAGTGGGGCTCTGCAGATGTGAAAGGTCTGCACATTCCAGAACATTCCGTCAGAGAGCAGATGGGAGGGAGGCCAGAGGGGCTGTAGGCGTCTTGGCCGAGGTGCTGTGGAAAATGCCCTGTCCTGAGCCGCTCCAGGCCTGCAAGGTCAAGCCCTGCCCGCTGACCACCCTGTGACCAGGACCTGGAACACATTACATGCGGGCGGTAGCCCCGGAGCTCATTCTTCTCGGGAGATCAAGGCCTCGGCTGGGTGGGGTGGCAGCCAGGCCTCAGGGAACCCACCAGCATCCCCAGCTCAGGCTGAAGATCAAAGGCCTGGGCCGGGCGCACCTGGCATCCGGGACAGGCAGAGCTGGGGGCAGAGCTGCAGGAACTGGGTCCACCCATCGGGAAGGGACCCCACGTGGGCTCTGCCATAGGAAATCTGGTGCCACCTTTGAAGTGCACTTCGTGTGGGGTCAATGCCAAGGTTTTATGGGAACCTCTCTTTTCGGTTCCCCTTTGAAATGACTGTGTTCCCTGAGCATCCGAGGCGGTTCTCCTTCTTGGGCCTGCGTGGTGACCTGTGGTCAAGGCCACATGGTGGGACACAGCAGCCCTGGGGCCTGCCCCTGCCTGGACAGTTCACCACCTGACCAAGATTTCAACTTGTGCCTCCAGCTGTGTACACACCTGGCGGGTGGATGGGGGTGACCTGGCTCCTCTGTCCCGGAGGTGTCTTTGATCTCATTTCCAATTTGTTCCTGAGCACGGTAGTCTGTGAGACAGGTGCCTGTGCCCCGGCCAGAGCCCTGCGAGCCAGGAACAAAAACCCCACGGGGCGAGTGACCTGCAGCCAGGCCATGTATTCTAGGCCCATTTCACAGAGGAGGTGACAGCCACAGAGGGCCAGAGCTGTCCGAGCAGCCAGGTGACCTTCCAGAGACACCCCTTCTGTGGTGTTTACTTCCTGGCCCCCCAAAGACACATCTTCCTGGGGAACCCAGGAACACTAATGGCCTTATTTGGAAAAAGGGTCTTTGTAGATGTGACTGCGGTTCAAGTTTTGCAATGAGGTCTTCCTGGAATAGGGTGGACCAGTCACGAAGTCCATGGACGTGCGTCCTCAGAGGGCAAAGGAGAGAGCACTGCCCACGGGAGCACAGGGCTCGTCCTCTGACCCAGCAGCTCTGCCCCTGACCCTGCCCCGCCTGCAGCAGGCCACATGCTCCCCGCAGTCTAGGATGGACCTGTGTTCCCCAGGCCTTTCCTGCTAGCCCAGGGGGAGAGGGTCTGTTCCAAGCTCCTCACACCTGGAGAAGTAGGGGCCTGGTGCCTCTGGGCCTTCCTTGGTGCCACAGCCAGGATGCAAACCCACCTTGACACTCATGTCATGAGGTCTCAAGAGAACGTTCTTGAAGTCAACTGGGGCTGCTTGACCCCTGCCTCCTACCCTCCTGTAGACGAGTGTCTGAAAGGCCCTCCTGGGCAGTGGTCAGAGCGGCCTGTCCTCTCAGGCGGGCACAGGGCCTCTGGTGGGGCCACCTTCCTCCGGTTATAGTTGGAACCCCGCACCCTCCATGTGGCTCAGCAGGTGCGTCCCATTTATTTGTCGCAGTGAAGACCCTTCACCCCAGCATTTTTGTTTGCTATGGTATTTTGCTCCAGGAATATTCTCGAACTGGTAGCATGACCTGCGCAACGCTCTCTAACCCAGCATTCCTTTCTCTCTGTTTGGCCCCTGCCAGGTGATGTGTCCAATCTAGATCCCAAGTTCTCATTTGAAGGCACCAAACTGGATGTGGGGAACATTGTGCTGGCTCTATACAGCGGCCTCTTTGCCTACGGAGGATGGTAGGTTCTGGAATGTCTAGGTCCCTTGGTCTGGGGATACAAGGGATCTTGGTCCCTGATGGGTCCAGGAATCCTAAACCTCCCGGCCATCTAGGAGTGGTTAAAGGGAGTGGGCGGTAGAGAGTGGCAGGTGACCCTCCAGAGTCACCCGCATTCCTAGGAAGTGTGGGGAGGCCGCCTCCTGCAGCCCTGCCCTGGCTCCAGTTCTGCGTCTCGGCCATGGCAGAGGCAGCACGTGGAGGCAGCTGAGCCCTGCAGCCCCTCTCCTCCAGGTCCGCAGCCCGGCTCCTGCGCTCAGGCGGGCCTCACCAGGACCTGAGAATCACCCCTGTGGGCAAGCAGGCAGGGAGCATGCAGGAGGCCTGGAAAGGGTGGCAGGGACCCCCAAGGCAGACAGGAGACTGAGCTCCCCCTCCAGGTCCTCTTTCCAGCCCAGTGAGCAGCCCGCGGGGGGCGGGGGTCTCATCAGCCAGCCCGGGATGCTCTCCCCAGTGATTTCTTTTCTGTAATGAGGATCATACAATTAAATACTGTTCTCTAAATTTTAGGAATTACTTGAATTTTGTCACAGAGGAAATGATCAACCCCTACAGGTATGTGCAAAAATGGATGGAGTTGTCTTTTTTTTTTAATTAACAGATGATTTATTTAGACAGGAATACATATGTCATCACTGCGACTTGATGTGAGAGGTTAAGTGTCTGGTCCAGTTTTCCTTCCCGGATACGTTTTTCTTTCCTATCCCTGTCAGTTTTGAAAACGTGATACCAGAAGAAGAGGGGCCCAAATCCACACAGAGCTCCCAAGAGTGGGTTTAGGAATGGGTCTGCAGGTAGGATAGGCATTGCTGGTCTTGCTTCGGTTCCACGAATCCAGGCAGGATCTTCAAGGCCCCTCGGCAGTTGGGGCCGTCGTACTGAAGCAGATGCCTCAGTTTAGCCTGGCTCGTTTTTTGAGATGGAGTCTTGCTCCGTCACCCAGGCTGCAGTGCCGTGGCGCAACCTTGACTCACTGCAACCTCCGCCTCCTGCATTCAAGCGGCTCTTCTGCCTCAGCCTCCTGAGTAGCAGGGACCACAGGCACGCGCCACCACTCCTGGCTAGTTTTTGTGTTTTTGGTAGCGATGGTGTTTCATCACCAACCACTGGACTTGTGCCCACCGCATTGCCAGAGATGTCATATTCGGCTGGGTCAGGGGTTGGGGGCAGAGGGTCCAGGTGCGACAGAGGATATTTTGAGAATGACATCTCAGAGACAAGGGCGCAATGGCTCTGAGTCTTTTTTCATTATTTGAATGTGAGACAGGAAGCAGCCACATTACACTGGAAGCCCGTTGGTCGGCTCCGGCCTGCTCACAGGAGAGCCGTGATTGGGGCCTGGGGGGACCAGCAGGATGTGGGGGTGGTGGCAAGGTTTCCCCAGAGAACAGGTGACAGCTGAGGCCCCTACTCAGGGCAGGACGGTCCAGAGGAGCTGCTCGGGCTCCGGGTTCTGGTCCCTGGCTTGGCAGCTTATGAGCAGAGCTTTAGGATTCAGACCCGGCAGCCTAATGTAGCTCTCCTGAGCCCTTGTGGTCACCCGGAAGAATCCCCATTTCTCAGGTGGGGAAGCTGAGGCCCACGGCCAAGGCACCAGCCAGGCCTCTGCAGGTCCCCACTCCAGGCCCAGCCTCCTGCTTCCCGCCTTCCTCGAGAGACCAGGCACAGAAGCCGGAGCTGCTGGTGGGGAGCCCGCCTGGCTCCTGGCCACGGGGTTTGGCCTTCAGCCCAGGCTGTGCTGAGTGACATGTCGCCCCTGCTCCTTCCAGAAACCTGCCTCTAGCCATCATCATCTCCCTCCCCATCGTGACACTGGTGTACGTGCTGACCAACCTGGCTTACTTCACCACCCTGTCCACCGAGCAGATGTTGTCATCAGAGGCCGTGGCTGTGGTGAGCCGCTACCCGCCAGCTTCCACCAGGGCCCTGAGAGCCCTACAGACCAGGGGGGTGCCCCGCATCTCCAAGCCTCCCCTACCTGGAGGGCTGCAGTGGTGGTCTGCAATGGGTCTCCTCACGACAACCACAGAGGGAATGTCTGGGGATCGTCCTTGTTGCAGGGGAGAGGGGGTTTAAAATCTGATTCCAGGCCACACCGGGAACCAGCTATAAGCCAGAATGCCTAGGGGACTCATGGCAGCAGTCATTTTAAATCTGAGTATTGAAAAATTGGCTGCTGCAGACTGGGGTTTGCCGGAAGGCGTGGCTGCTGCTGGCTCTGCAGGATGGAGGCCAGGCCTGGGCAGTGCTGTTGGGCAGCTTCTGAGGCTCCTCTCACTGCTCTCCTGGTCTGGGGTAACAGGGAGTGGCAGCTCTGGCCAGCTTCCTACTGAACAAGCCCTGACTCCCAGCCCACCGCCCACCGGGCACCATGCTGGGCCTGTGAAGGACGCCAGATGGGGAGGGCAGAATCCCCACATGGAGGCCACAGCTTGCTCCAGGGAGTCCCAGGGGAGTGGGGAGATCGGGGCCCTCAAGGGCTCCCCTGTAAGCAGGCTGAGCAGAGGGAAGTCCCCCCGGAGGCCAGAATCCAGCCCGAGAGGTTCTCTGCAGAGGGCCCTTGGCGAGGGCAGGAAGGGCCAAGGACCCCTCCTGGCCGGGCCCAGCTCACTCTGTATCTGCCTAGGACTTCGGAAACTATCACCTGGGTGTCATGTCCTGGATCATCCCCGTCTTTGTGGGCCTGTCCTGCTTTGGCTCAGTCAATGGGTCCCTGTTCACATCCTCCAGGTGAGCGCAGCCCGACCCCCCAACAGGTGAGGGAGGCCCAGGCCTCAAGGCCAGGTTCAATGTACTCTGTGTCTGTGAAAGATTTGCCTCTGAAGCTGGGGATGCATCGTTGTTAAAGCTCAAATAGGCCAGGCGCAGTGGCTCACCCTGTAATCTCGGCACTTTGGGAGCCCAGGTGGGCAGATCGCTTGAGCTCAGGTTTTTGAGACCAGCCTGAGCAACATGGCAAAACCTTGTCTCTACAAAAATATACAAAAATTAGCCAGGCGTGGTGGCACATGCCCGTAGTCCCAGCTACCTGGGGGGCTGAGGTGGGGGGATTGCTTGAGCCTGGAAAGTCCAGGCTGCAGTGAGCCGGGATGGTGCCTCTGCACTCTAGCCTGGGTGACAGTGAGATCCTGTCTCAAAAAAAAAAAAAAGGAAGCATGAACTTTGCCCCTCGCCTCCCACCCCTGCCCAGAGGCCAGCTGTGGTCCACCCCTGCCCAGAGGCCAGCTGTGGTGTCCTGGGTGCCCCGTGGCCACCTCTTGACCCCCTGGGGCTGGAGTTTCTGTCCTTGCCAGCTGAGTTGGTTGGGGATGCAGAGAGGCCCACAGCCAGAAGCCAGAGGGTCCTTTTCCCCACTCTGGCCAGAGAGGCCCAGACAAACCAGGCACAGACCCCGTCCACTCCCAGCCTGCCATGTCCCCATCTCTCCTGGGTCGTGAGGTGATGGCTGACTGCCTCTCCGCTCTGTCCACAGGCTGTTCTTCGTGGGGGCCCGGGAAGGCCACCTGCCCTCCATCCTCTCCATGATCCACCCGCAGCTCCTCACCCCCATGCCATCCCTCGTGTTCACGGTAAGCCTGCCACACAGCCCCGTGCCTGTATCCCTGGGGGTTGTCCGGGGGCTCCCCAGAGGGAGGCTGCCACAGCTTGCAACTTTGTCCGGGGTATAGACTGGGTGGCAGCTCAAATGTGGCCTGGAGATGCAGCAGAACGTTTCCTCCTGCCGAGCTCCGCTGAATGCCAGAGTGCTGAAGGGGCTTTAGATTTTATCCCAAAATAGCATATGGTGGCTGCCACAAGCAGTTCAGACTGTCAGAAATGCGGGAGACAGAAGCTCCACCCCAGTTGGGTTGCCACCTGCCGGCCACCTAGCTCACTCCACCTCTGCCTTCGCAGGCACCGCCCAGTGTTGGTTTCTCTAGTGGGGTGCATCATGCACTGTTCTTCGGCTTCTCCTGCATCTTTCTGTGCCAGCCCGGGGGATTGCCTTAGTTCCCTGTTGCTGTGTCACAAATTGCTCAAAAGCATCGTGGTCTAAAAGCAAAAGCGCTTATTCTCTCACAGTTCCCGTGAGTCAGGAATTCACGGAGCTGGTTCCTGGGGCTGTAGTCTCATCCGAGGGTGTGACCAGGGCTGGAGAGGCCGCTGACACAGCTGCTTCCCCCAAAGCCAGTGAGAGCAGCAGAGGCAGAGGAAGCTGCGGTGCCTCCTGTGGGCTGGCCTCAGGTCCTGGCCCTTGCTCCTTCCCTGTGTTAGAAGCGAGTTGGGAAGTGCAGTGTGCCTGGGGAGCTGGAGGGAGAGCAGCAGCCAGTTCTGGACTCCCTGGAGCTTCCATGAGGACTGTGCTTTGACAGCTGCATGGTCCTCGGGAGCACAGCTGCACTGGGCGCTACGGAAACTGTCCTCTTGGTGGACACTGGGTTAGGTCAGGTTGTGGTCCTCACACAGCCGCAGTCCAGGAGCCCAGCTGCAAACACACACTGCTCTTCACCTGTCCTTGAAACCCAGATGTGGTCTCCTTTTCTTCCACTCCCTCCTGCGTCCTCCCCTCCTGCTTCCTCCTCCCTCCTCTTTCCCTCCCTCCTTCTGTCTCTCCTC
>PVKV010031862.1:0-20506 GCA_004027835.1 Alouatta palliata | reverse complement strand
TCCACACACTGCTCCACGGGCTGTGAATTAGACTCCCCGTCCACACACTGCTCCACGGGCTGTGAATTAGACTCCCCATCCACACACTGCTCCACACGCTGTGGATTATACCCCTAATCGGTGCTCAGCACTTCGGACTTGTCTTGGCTCCTCATGTTCTGAGTCTAAAGCCCTAAGTTAGGACATTAAAGTGCCTCCAGGTTTGAAGATGTTTTAAACTATGATGTAGCCGTGTGTGCTTCATTTTTCTCTGGGAGAATCTGAGGCACATGGTAACTTGGGTGATATCTGGGAGGAGGCCGACCTCCGTGCAGTTAGCAAACTCTTCGGATCAGGAGTGCTTCCTCCTTGAGTGGCTCCATGTACTGGGAAGCAGAGCCACTCAGAAAGCCTGTGCTTGTCCACTGGGTCGCACTGCAGAATTTCAGTCTCTAAACACCATTCAGTGTGCCTTGGGTTTTTTAATGATGCTTCGCTAGTCTGGCGATTGGATGTTTGTTTCCAAACACAGCCAGCTCGGGTCACGTTATTCCAGGGGTCTTGTGGGCATCTACCTGGGGTGACTCTGAAGGTTCCTTTGAGGGCTGACACTGGCTCTGCTGCCTCTTGGTCCAGGACACTGAGGATGAGTCAGGTCCATGAAGCTTCCTACTGGAAGAGCAGCAGTGGGGTGCTGGATCGTCTGTCTGTCCACGGCCTGGCCCCTACTGGCACCAGATGGCCACACAGCGTGTGGCTCCTGGGCTTTGGAGAAGCAGCCCTCATAACCGTTGTCCCAGAACAGGATACTAAGAAACAAAACACATGTTCTCTGCAGCTGTCTGCCACCCCCACACACCTGCCTTAACATGAGGAGATAAAACTGAGAACTGGGTGCATTTTTTTCATTTCAAAGTACAGCACCTAAACAGAGGAGGTGGGGAACAAGGGCTAAGAGACAAAGGCCTGCAGGAAGAGAATTCTAGAATATACAGTTATACCCTCTGCATACATAAAGTCTTAAAAGATACATAAATAAGAATGTTTACATTTTTACATGTGGATGTTTTCAGGAAAAATTACATATTATGTTTTATATATTATAAGTTTACATGTTATATATATTCTATTTTAATATATTAAATCTCTTATTCTGTTATCCTATTACTCTATTTTATTTATTTATTTTTTTTTTTGAGACAGAGTTTTGCTGTTGTTGTCCAGGCTGGAGTGCAAGGGAACAATCTCTGCTCATGGCAACCTCCGCCTCCTGGGTTCAGGCAATTCTCCTGCCTTACCCTCCCTAGTAGCTGGGATTAGAGGTGCCCATCACCATGCCTGGCTAACTTTTTGTATTTTTATTAGAGATGGGGTTTCACTATGTTGCCCAGGCTGGTCTTGAGCTCCTGACCTCAGGCAATCCACCTGCCTCAGCCTCCCAAAGTGCTGGGATTACAGGCATGAGCCATTGTGCCTAGCTCATCTATTTATATGTATATTAAAATATATTTAAATTTTTGAAATAATGTCTGAGTTCTTCTTCAACAGCTTTTTGCTTTTTTTAATTTGACAAACAATTTGGAAGCCATGTCTCTGTCAGTCCACGCAGCTGTGGCTCTTTCTTGTGGCCCTGGTCTCGCTGGCAGGACTCACACAGCATCCATTACAGAGCGTCCTGATACGGATGGGCCACTGTTGACTGTGGCTATGATTGTCTTAGTGAGGAGTATTTCGTGTCTCCTTTTTCTTTTCTATAACATATATCGCTGAAACAGACTTTTTCTACATTTATGTCTAAGTACTTTGGGGTTTTTCGTTTGCTTGTTTTGTTTTTTATTTGTGTAAATGTCAGGGGTTCAGCTGTAGCTTTGTTCATGGATATATTGCATAGTGGTGCAGGCTGGGCTTTTAGCGTGACCATCACCTGAGGAGTGTTCATTGTCCCATTAAGTCATTTCTCATCCCTCACCTTCTCCCACCCTTCCACGCCTCCATTCTCTGTCCCTCCACACTCGACAGCCACACGCACACATTATTCAGCACCCACTTATGAGTGAGAGCATGTGGAGTTTGACTTTCCTGAGTTGTTTCACTTAAAATAATGGCCTCCGTTTCCATCCATGTTGCTGCAAAAGGCATTATTTCATTCTTTTTTATGACTAAATGGTAGTCCATTGTGTTTATGTACCACATCTTCTTTATCCAGTCTCTGGTTGAAGGACACCGAGGTTGACTCCACAACTTTGCGATTATGAATAGTGCTGCAGTAAGCTTGCAAGTGTGGGTGTCTTTTTGAGACAATGATTTCTTTTTCTTGGGGTCGATGCCCAGCGGTGGGATTGCTGCATTGAATGTAGTTCCAGTTTTAGTTCTTTGAGAAAGCTCCATACTGTTTTTTGTAGAAGTCGTACTAATTTACATTCCCACCAACAGTCTATGAGCATTCCCTTTCTCCACTTCTCACCAGCATCTGTTATTTTTTTGACTTTTTAGTGATCGCCATTCTGACGGATGTAAGATGATATCTCATCATGGTTTTCATTTGTATTTCTCTTATGATTAGTGATCTTGAGCATTTTTTCATATACTGCCTGGCCATCTGTATGTCTTCTTTTGAAAAATGTCTATGTCCTCTGGCCAAAATTTAATGGGGTTATTTGTTTGGTTGCTCTTGTTGAGTTGTTTAAGTTCCTTGTAAATTCTGGGTATTACTCCCCTGTCAGTTGCATCGTTTGCAAATATTTCCTCCCATTCTGCAGGTTGTCGGTTCACTCTGTCTATGAGTTCTTATGCTCTGCAAAAGCTTTTTAGTTTAAGTCCCATATGTCTGTTTTTGCTTTCATTGCTTGTGCCTTTGAGGTCTTAAGAGACTTTTGAAGTCTTTGCCTAGACCCATGTCCAAAAGAGTTTGCCCTAGGATTTCTTCTAGTATTTTCACTGTTTCAGGTCTTCAGTCACTTAAATCTTTAATCTACCTTAGTTGATTTTTGTATATGGTGAGACATAGGGGTCCAGCTTTATTCTTTTGCTTATGACAAACTAGTTTTCCCAGTACCATTTATTGAAAACAGTGTCCTTTTTCAGTATATGTGTTTGTCAGCTTTGTCAAAACGAGTTGGCACTAAGTATGTGGCTTTATTTCTAGGTTCTCTATTTTGTTCCGTTAATCTACGTGTCTGTTTTTATACCAGTACCATGCTATTTCGGTCGCTATATCCTTATGGTGTAATTGAAGGCAGGTAATGTGATGTTTCTGGCTTTGTTCCTTTTGCTGAAAATTGCTTTGGCTCTTCAGGCTCTTTGTTGGTTCCATGTTAACTTTAGGATTGTTTTTCCTACTTCTGTGACAAATGACATTGGTCTTTTGATAGAGATTGCATTGAATCTGTAGATTGCTTTGGGCAGTATGTTCATTTTAATGATGTTAATTCTTCTGGTTTATGAGCATGGGATGTTTTTCTATGTGTTTGTATCATCTACAATTTGTTATTACTGTGTACTTTTGAAAGCAATTCTGTAGGATAAATTTCTAGATGTAGAGTTGTCTTCGAGGACATGCAAATTTTAAAGTTGGATGACAACTACCAATTGACTTTCCAAAAGATTACACCAGTTATGCTCTCTCCTGAAATTAGAAGGGTGTCTACCCCCTGGCAAACCCAGATGGGATTGATTTGTTTCACTTTTGTTAATTCATTAGGCAAAAGTGTGATCCTATTTAAATATGTGTATGCTCACTTCTTAGAGATATTGGGCATTGTTTCAAGCCTATGGTAGCTATCAGAATTCCTTTGAGTATTTTGCTCTTTTCTCATTGATCTCTGGGAGCTTTTGGGTAATACAGAGTTTAGGCTCCCATCTGTTATGTATGATGCAGATATTTTTTCCCCATGAGGTATTTATCCTTTTGTTTTTCTTAATGATAAACTTGAAGTGGGATTGATCTCATAGCAGTCATGCTTTTGAACACAGATCTTACAGAGATCAGAAGAATCTTAATGGAAGGGAATCACACCTTGTGTACTCTGCCTTGCTGTGGCAGGAGCAACATTGCCCAAATGTCCTTGAAGAGCAGAGCACGCGCACAGCACACATGCAGTTATGCAGCTGTGGGCACAGGGGTGGGACCTGTCGAATCTAGAGACCAGATGCTAAGGATACAGATTCACATTCACTGACAGTTCCATCCTGAGGTTGGTGGTGCCTTCTCAACTGAGTCTGGAGTGGGAAAGGGTGGAGGACTGTGGTTAAGAATATATAGTAAATTCAGAAGGCAGCAAACTAAAAGATACCATCAATGATAATCCTAAAGTTTTTGTTCTGGGTATTTTTGCCACTTAAAAATCAAACCATTAGCATCAGTTTCATCTTGTTCAGCATTTCTACATGTTACCTTACCTTTTCCTCCAACACAAGCATACAACACACACACTCAGGCACACACGACTTGCACACACATACCACATGCACACACACATACACACACACAATCACTTTACCCCAGCTTTCATGGTATCTGAACTCTGCCCCTGTCACCTGCAGACTCTCCTGGCGTCCCCCCGAGTGCAAATGCTCATCACCTGTTTAGAGGATTCAGCTTTGTGGCCTCAAGTCTGATCCAAGAGCCCTCACAACAAGATCTGCACAAAGTCCCCGTTCACCCAATCGTGCAGGTAACTCTGTTTGCCTGCAGTGGGTTGGGGGTGAGGGCACTTGGATGAGGGATGACTCTGGTGTTCCCTGTGGCCTCAGTCACCTGGGGATTGGGTGCTTAGGGTGAGTGGACCTCAATCACCAGTTCTTCTTCCCTGGCTCTTCCTATTGTTCTGAGTGTCTGCCATGGTGGTCCCTCATGGTGATCCCTCATAGTGGTCCCCATCATGGTCTCACGTGGTGGTCCTCATGGTGGTTCCTGTGGTGGTCTCATGTAGTGGGCCCCCATGGTGGTCACCAATGGTGATACCTGTGACAGTTCCCATGGATAATCCCCATAGTGGCCTCCTGTGGTGGTCCGCATGGTGGTCACTGCATGGTCCCTTTAGTGGTTCCTGCAGTAGTCCCTGTGGTCTCCCATGGATATTCCCCATGGTGGCCTCCTTTGGTGGTCCCTTGGGTGGTCCCCTGTGGTGGTCCCCATGGTGTTCCCTGGGGTGGTCCTCTATGGTAGTCTCCAGGATGGTACCTATGGTGGTCTCCCATGGTGGTTCCTGTGTGGTCCCTGTGGTGGTCCCTTTGGTGGTTCCCATAGTGGTACCTGTGATGGTTCCCAGGGTGATCTCCCATGGTGGTCCCTATGGTGGTCTCCATGGTGGGTCCCATGGTGGTCCCTGTGGTGGTCTCCCTGGTGGTCCCTGTGGTGGTCACTCTTAATGGTCCCCGTGGTAGCCCCCATGGTGGTCCTTGTGATGGTCTCCATGGTGGGTCCCATGGTGATCCCTGTGGTGGTTCCCATGGTAGTCCCTGTGGTCTCCTTGGTGGTCCTTGTGGTGGTCCCCGGGGTGGTTCCCATGGTGGTCCCTGTAGTGGTCTCGTTGGTGTTCTGAGCCCTTGTTCCCACCCTAATTTGCATTCATCTTAAGGAAGAAAAAGCCCTAGGTAGAATGTCACCATGGTGTGTCTATGGCCAGAGACTGGAGCATCTTCACTGTGGAGTCCAGCTAGGACCCTAAGATAGCAGTTTGATTTGTCGGCGTCATTTTCCTGTGATGAAATGTAGGCTTTGGAAGGTTTATGGAAGGTGATATTTTTATAATGAATTTCCCACCTAATAAATGTAACCAGAATACAGAGAATTCTAAGGGATTAAGCTTAATTAATCTTAATTCTAATTGTGATTAAACTTATTTAAGAATTAAGTCCAGGTATATTGGATGGCATTGGATTCCATCCTATTTCCTTCCCTGTGGCCTTTTGGAGAAATGCAGCGTGTGTAAAGCGGACATTGCCATGATACTGCATGCTGCCATGAGTGGCTTTCTGGCTCATTTAAGAGCAGGTGGGTGGCACTTCTGTGTGCAGGTCAGAGCAAGTTGTGATTTGGACACCATGGAATCAGATATCCAATGAGATGTTTCCATCCAGAGTCTTGCTCTGGATACGAGCATTGGAGCCACATACCCAGTAGCGGCCAGCACTTCCTTCTCACTTTCAGATGCTCCTGCTCTCAGATCTTTGGAAGAAACACACCAGTCAGTGGATACCGAATGGCCTGCTGTCTAAAAATTAAGAATCGTAGTCCAAGGAATCAGAGAAGTTGGGATTTAGGTCTAGAACATCACTAAGTAGCTCTGCATTCTTGGGCAGGGGAACCCATGAACTTCTGGGCCTCCACACCCTGAGTTCACAGTGGATGCCTCTCTTCTCCCCTCATTCTGTGTGCATGTAGCTGCATTGCCCCCTTGCATGAGGGTTCCGACAGCCCCTTTTCTCCTGGTCCCTCTGCAGCAGTTACATGGGAACAACATCCACTTCACCGATGGTTACGAGATCAAGGAAGACATCGGAGTGGGCTCCTACTCAGTGTGCAAGCGATGTGTGCATAAAGCCACTGACACCGAGTATGCCGTGAAGGTAAGGCAGGCCTGCCGCGTGAGCAGGGCCCTGTGTGAGTGCAGCGCATGGAAGCACGTACAGTGTGGGGGAGCATGGGACGTAGGAGCACAGCTTATGTGCTCATGTGCTCAGCTGTGCAGTGACTCCTGCAGGGACACCTGAGCCTGAGTGAACATTCTCTCCATTTGCCATTTTCCAAGCTCTGATATGAAGGAGTTCAGTTTGTTTTGATATGAGATCATCCATTAAAAGATAGTTTTGCAAATCATGAATATTTTGTCATATCCAGCACGTAGGGACTGAGCACCTTTCGTAGCTTTGTGTATGGCATACACCAAGAATAAAAGCTTTGGGGCCCCAGTATTTTGAGAAAATAGAGTTGTGGGACAGGTATAGAATTTGGCAAGGAAAGGAAGGAAAGAAACGAGGGCGAGAGGAAGAAAATATTCAAAGAAATAAATAAGCTTGGCCGGGCATGGTGACTCACGCCTGTAATCCCAGCACTTTGGGAGGCCAAGGAGGGTGGATCATCTGAGGTTAGGAGTTCGAGACCAGCCTGACCAATATGGTGAAACCCCATCTCTAATTAATTAATTAATTAATTAATAAGCAAGCAAGCAAGCTTGTATTATTTACAGAAAACGGCAGAAAGCTAGTGTTTTTACTCCCAACCATCAATAACAGTATATAGAAACAATATAACCCAATTTGGCAATCTCTACATAGTAACTTTAGCTTCTGTAATTGTTGCTAGTTTAAATATTTGATCTGGAAATCCAGAATACCAGTTTCTAGAGTTTTTTGGTTAGTAAAACGTGAATTGAAGGTAAAATTTGCTGTTAAAATCAGAATTAAATTTATGTTAAAAAAAATTGTACACCCTCTCTAAAAGACACTTGAAATTCCACCCCTTTCCCGTGGAGCTGAACCCCAGGCTGTCGCAGAGCGAGGTCCCAGCCTGTGTTGCCATCATGACCGGGACCCGCCCAGCTTATTCCCAGACACATCCGTAGCACATGGTTTGCTTTGATATGAGGTCATCCATTAACTTGCCCTTCAAAGGACATCTGCCCAGCCAGCAAGTAGAGTATAAGGAGTAATTTTCATCAACAGTGATTCTCCTACACGCTGAAGAGATTGTTCAAATTGATGACAACGTTGAGATGACCCCATCCCACCCTCATTTGCCCAGAGCTCCACTGAAATTTTAATGAAAACAGATATTTCTTTCTTTTTTTTAATTGTACTTTAGGTTCTGGGGTACATGTGCAGATCATGCAGGATTGTTGCATAGGTACACACATGGTAATCTGGTTTGCTGTCTCCATCTCCCCGTCACCTACATCTGGCATTTCCCCCCATGTTATCCCTCCCAGACCCCCCCACTCCCATACTGTCCCTCCCTTGGCACCCCTCAAAAGACCCCAGTATGTGATGCTCCCCTCCCTGTGTCCATGTGTTCTCATTGTTCATCACCCGCCTATGAGTGAGAACATGTGGCGTTTGATTTTCTGTTCTTGTGTCAGTTTGCTGAGAATTATGGTTTCCAGATTCATCCATGTCCCTGCAAAGGACATGAACTCATTTTTTTTTATGGCTGCATAGTATTCCATGGTGTATATGTGCCACATTTTCCCTGTCCAGTCTATCATCGATGGGCATTTGGGTTGGTTCCAGGTCTTTGCTATTGTAAACAGTGTTGCTATGAACATACATGTGCATGTGTCTTTATAATATAATGATTTATAATCCTTTGGGTATATATCCAGTAATGGGATTGCTGGGTCAAATGGAATTTTTATTTCTAGGTCCTTGAGGAATCGCCACACTGTCTTCCACAATGGTTGAACTAGTTTACACTCCCACCAACAGTATAAAAGTGTTCCTATTTCTCCACATCCTCTCCAGCATCGTTGTCTCCAGATTTTTTAATGATTGCCATTCTAACTGGTGTGAGGTGGTATCTCAATGTGGTTTTGATTGGTATTTCTCTAATAATCAGTGATGATGAGCATTTTTTTCATATGTTTGTTGGCCTCATATATGTCTTCTTTTGAAAAGTGTCTGTTCATATCCTTTGCCCACTTTTGGATGGGTTTGTTTGTTTTTGTTTTTTTTTTTTTTTTTTGTAAATCTGTTTTAGTTCTTTGTAGATTCTGGATATTAGCCCTTTGTCAGATAAGTAGATTGTAAAAATTTTTTCCCATTCTGTTGGTTGCCGGTTCACTCTAATGACTGTTTCTTTAGCTGTACAGAAGCTCTGGAGTTTAATTAGGTCCCATTTGTCTATTTTGGCTTTTGTTGCCAATGCTTTTGGTATTTTAGTCATGAAGTCCTTGCCTATGCCTGTCCTAAATGGTTTTTCCTAGGTTTTCTTCTAGGGATTTTATGATGTTAGGTCTTATGTTTAAGTCTTTAATCCATCTGAAGTTAATTTTAGTGTAAGATGTCAGGAAGGCATCCAGTTTCTGCTTTCTGCATGCTGCTAGCCAGTTTTCCCAACACCATTTATTAAACAGGGAATCCTTTCCCAATTGCTTGTTTTTGTCAGGTTTGTCAAAGATCAGATGGTTGTAGATGTGTGCGTTGCCTCCAGGGCCTCTGAAAACAGATATTTCAAAAGGATAGATCCTCAAGTACGGCCTGCATATTCACTGGGACTGTGTTTTTTGCATCGGGAAAACAAAAGACACCAGCCAAAAACAAATCTCAGGTCCCTTGATTTCAAGAATTTATGGATTACTGACAAACTTGTCTTGAATTTCTCAAACAAAAAAGAAAGTTTAAATATAGAGAAACAATCTGTGATTCCCTCTGATAACATCTCTGTGTTTAGTCTACCCAGAGTCTTGAACACATCCAGGAGAGGTAAAAGGAAGGAAATATATCATGATTGACAGTCACCGGGAAAATTGGGTGGAGACTGCAGTGTTACGTTAGTGGTGGCAAGTCCAAAGGTGTGAAAAGCAGAAAACCAGGTTTTGTTATGAAGTGGCTGCCTCTGCAGCCTGGGGTGTGTAGGCTTGCTATTTCTATTATTTGGATTGTTGAGGCTGGTCTGCCCTGCTCCTCCATCTCATTGGGAGGGTTTAAAGGAGACTTAGATGGGCACCTACCATTTGCATATCCAGATGCTGTTCCTTCATCCAGATGTTCCAGTGGTGTTCCAGTGATAAAGAGTATACCCGTCTTCTGCCTCAGACAAGAGAGTTGCACGTATACTTTCAAACGTATTTCACATAAGCATACGAAGCTCCTTAGAGTTTTTTTCTGAGTCATTGCTCACAGAATTTCTTTAGATTGTTTATCGGGTGACAGACAGCAGTCCCAGAAACAGTCACTGCATGCCAGTGAGCTCAAAGAAACAAGCCTAGGATTTGTCAGTCCAGCAGCCATGGTGCCCTTCTGGAAACAGCCTGCTCCTGTGAGGCGGATCAGACCCCATTTTGTGCCTCTGTAAGTAAATCCCCCAGTGACAAGGCAATGGTGTGTTTTCTCCTACTATTCCCATATCTAACTCTGATCTAAAGACACCATCTGAATTCAGCTTTGTTACATGGCTTATAACTGAGTCCCTCAGTCTTCAAAGATCTTGCTGAGGTCAAACCCTGTGGAATTTCAGCAACAGCTCTCGGGGAGAGAAGCCAGGCGCTGTGTCTCCAGCCGATGGGAGAAGAAAGAGCCTGGTTTCCCAGTTTCTCTTTCACAAAACTTGAAGTTCCCTGGACAAATGTAGCCAGTGCACATGGCAGGAATTTCCCTTGTGCCTTCTGAGACTACAGTGGGTCATAATGTGTTGTCTGGATGATGCATAAATTAACCAAGCATGGGAAGGTGCAACCCTTTGAAGGGCCCGGACAGATGTGGCTCGCGATCCAGAAGGCTCCTGTGACCACAGCCATTTCAGAAGCACGTTTCAGCCGGTCAAGGGAGTGGTGACCAGTTCATTTATCTGTGACTAGACACAGTTGTTTGGATTTCCTTCAAAGATGAACAAGCTGGCATTTCTGAGCAGCGAGCTTGTTGTTTAGAATGGGCCCACTTGTTACCAAAACTTTGATGCAGTGCAGACCACTGCGTGGTTTTGTCTTCAGCATTTTCAGGTGGAATGTAATTGAAATACTTTTGGTCCTTGTCTGTATCCGCTGACTTGTTTATGAAAAGCAGCATCCCCACCTATTGACGGACGGACTGAGAAACAGCAGAGTTTGGTGATTTCTAATGTGACCCAGAACTAACCATGTGGCAGGTGATTGTCTGATGTGTGAGTTGGATCTCAGCTCAGCAGATGTCCTGCCGACATTGTCACTAGAATCCAGCTTTACCACTCCCAGTTGTCACGTGAGCCATATACAAGCCCACCTACCCATGGCTCATGGATACAAATGGGGTCTGCTTCAGCAGTCCCGTCCTAGCCAGGCAGGGCTTCCTCCCCATTCAATGGCATGGGTGACCCAGAAACCGATAATAAAGGAATGCAGCGATCTTGACTAAACAATGAGGACAGTGACCAGAATAGATGGATTCTGCCCAGGGACATCATATTCATTTGGGGTGACTGTGGCCCCCATGGGACACTGGCAATGTCTGGAGACTTTCAGGTTTTTATAGCTGGAGCAGGGGCTCCTGGCATTGGTGGATATGGGTCAGGGAAACTGGTCAGCATCCTGCAGTACCCAGGACAGCCCCCACCACCTGCTACCCCAATAGAAGGTTGACAAGCCCAAACTACAGCATCCTGTGGGTGAGGGCGGGTCTCATGTAGATAAAGGCCAGGAGACTGATATTTTGGAGATGGCGGTGGAGTTTTTCTTCTTCACTGAGTTTCTGGTGAGTCCTTTAGCAACAGGATGACGATCTGACCAAGAGCTCAGTGTTCCCCCATGCTGCAGGGCAGCCCGTAAGCCCACCCCACTGTGACTGAGCCATGACTCTAAGCACAGGTCCTTCTAAGAGGAGAGTGGGGCCAGCTCTTCACCTCTATGAAGGTCAGATGCAGAGCTTCAGAGTGAATATGGAATCATACTAGTTCTCACTTTCTTGGAATAGCTTTATATTTTGCTTTAACTTATTTCTACATTTTTTTCAGGTTCCTAATGTTGCCATCGTTACCCTGAATCATGTAAACTACATTTAAGGTTATGCTTGAACCAGTTTACCCAAGTATATTCCCAGTCAACAAGATTGTCAGTTTCGCATTTATTTTCAGCTGCGTTTTTAACTTGAGTTCCTGCTGTATGCTGGGGACTGTGCTAAAGTTTGTGGGAAACGGCAGCTAGAATTGGTTCTAATTTTAGTCCTAATTTTAGGACCCATTCTAGCTACCGCAACAGCCAGCAGTGCCCAGCATAGAGCAGGGGCTCAGTTAACGTGCGCCGAATGACAAGCTGGACTCCCAGGCTTGTCCCTCCCTCTCAACTTTGGCAAACAACATTGGAATGTCCAAGATCCTTCACTGGGGCCGTCCGGCCTTGGGTGGGAAGACACTGCCCCTCTTCCTTCTCACACACACGCCACGCCGCGTCGGTCCTCGCGCTCACCACGCCGCATCCGTCCTCGCGCACGCCACGCCGTGTCAGGCTGGACTTGCTTGATGCAGGCACTCCGCCAGTGCCCCCAGCCGGTGCTCTGATGGTTGAATGAGAAAAGCTTTCATGTGCCCTCAGCACTTCCCCTTCCTTTTATCAGACACACTGTAGATGAACAGATGTGCCCTACTTTCTAATAACTACAAGCCATTTTATTGGGACAAAACAGCTAAGTAATCTGATGTAAAATTAAAGTCCGCCTTTGTTTTTATAACCAATCCGGGGAGAGTAGTGGTAGGAGATGAAATTGTATAGGACTTTAAAATAGCGTGACATGTAGCTGCATAGCACCCTTCATTTAAAATAAGATTAAAATAGAAGTAATGATTAAGTGTTGAAGGTAATCATGATGCAGGAGGATTAAAAGGAAGGGTAGTGGTATATTTGAAAGAAAAAGTAATATTCCTATTCAGAGATGCCGCATTCACTTTATAAGAATTGAAAGAGGGAATTATTTGTTTTTATTTTATTCTTAGGTCTTTATGGCCTAATGTAATTAGGTACATATTCTAGATAGGACTGATTTGTGTAAATGGGAGGATTCCTGGCGTTATATTGGTGGGAGAATATATAGGAATACGTAAATATATACAGTTGGCGTTTGAACAACATGGGGTTGAATAAGGATCCACTTACGCAGTGTTTTTTCAATGAATATATTGGATTTTTTTTTGAGATTTGTTACAATTTTAAGAAACAGACAAACCACATAGCCTAGAAATACTGAAAAATTAAGAAAATGGTAAGTCAGAATGCATAAAGTATACGTAGATGCTAGTCTATTTTTATCATTTTCTACTGTAAAATATACACAGATTTATTACAAAAAGTTAAAATTTATCAAAATTTGTGGGCTCAAGCACAAGCCATATGTGGCACCATCTGCAGCTGAGATCAGTGTAAACATAGACGCAGCATTAACTCATAGCTGCATGAAATGAACTGTGGTGAGTCCTGCACTACTGTGAGTTCCACAGCCACCTCCCATTGCTGCTGTAGCGAGCTCAGGTGTGACACTCGTCATCTCCGTGGAAGCAGTCTGTCTCTCCAGGGAATTGGGAATCCGAGTGAAAAATGGTGTCTGGTGGTTCTCACATATTTTTCACCCTGTTTAGTGCAGTACCATAAACCTTGAATAACACCATAGAACCTATGAGAAGTGCCACTAGGGACGCTGTGAGTGCTCCCAAGAAGCAGAGAAAAGTCATGACATGACCAGAAAAGTTGAAATGCACGGTACGTGCCCCAGGTTGAGGTCTGCAGCTGCAGGTGCCCACCTTTCAGACAGACGATCCATCTGTGAACAGGCAGCATAAACTCAGTGCATCCAGAAATACAGTACCAAACACTAAATGTGTTTTCTCTTCCTTATGATTTACTTAGTCACATTTTCTTTTCTTTAGATCGTATTATTGTAATAATACAGTATATAATACATATAACATACAAATACATGTTAATGGACTGTTTCTGTTATCAGTAAGGCTTTAAGTTAACAATAGGCTGTTAACAGTTAGGTTTGGGAGAGTCAAAAGTTATATGTGGATTTTTGTCTGCTTGAAGGGTCGGTACCTCTAACCCCAGGTTGTTCAAGGGTCGACCATCTACATGTATCAGAGCTAATTCACTACAGAAATGTTAGCTTGTGTCACTAGTATCTTTCCGTCTCATAAGCTTACTGCAGGTACCTCGAGAGGGCTCTTTCTTGACCATCTCTACTAATGACTCAAGTTTTATTTATTACAGATGTCATGGTAGGTATAAAACTACCTTACATCACTCAAGTGCCACTTTTGCCACCTTGACCCTCTTTCACAAAACACTAACATTGGTACATATGTGAAGAGAAAACTTCCCAAGAGCTGAAGTCTCAGGCAGGAGCTGTACGCGTTAATAGAATGGATGAGAGCCACAAGGATGATGAGAGCAGACACTTCATGCTCAGTACCTGCCGAGACTGCTATGAACGCTCTGTATATGTGAAGTCATTTAATCCTCACAGCACCCCACGGTGTAATCATTTTCATTATCCCTGTGAGGGAACAGAAACTCAGAGCTGTCACCACATATGAGAAGTCGCAGCCAGTCAGCGGGACAGCAGGTTCCCGTCCAAGCAGTGAGACCCGGAGTGCACACTCTCGACCCCTCTCCTGCACACCTACTTGTCATAAGGGTGGGAACTCGATATTCTGTTTCAGCCAGATGCTCTGTGCATCTCAGAGCGCCCAGACCATGAAAGAATGAGGCAGCATTCAGGGCAGATGGGGCTGGGCAGTAAGGCTGGGCTTCAGAACAGATGGAAAGCTCAAGTCACAGGACCTGTGAGAGAAATCCATTGTTTGATACACAGCAAGGTCCCTAGGCTTTCAGGGGAAGGCGTGCCAGGTACACATGGAGCCCTATTTAAAATTGCACCTAAGTCTCTGGGTCTTACGAGTCTGGGTGTACCCCAGTGAAAGGCCCTGACCCCACCAAATGGGCCACGGTTTAGCTGTGTAAGTACCGAGTGGCAGCCAGGCTACTTCCTCCAGTTTCACCTCCAAGGGCACAGTGCACCTGGTTCCTCCAGCACTCAGCTACGAGGCCCCCAGCCAGGGCCCCGGCCTCCAGCAGCTGCTCCAGCTTCCTTCCCCACGGCATTCAGGATGGTCTGCGTTCACAGGGACCTTTGTTTTCAGTCTGCTCCGAGGTCACTGGCAGCGCTGACCCTGGCCGCTGTGGATCACAGCCTGCTCCTCCCCGGGGCAGCACATGGGCTTGTGGCCGAAGCTGCATCTTGAAAGAACCCATGACCTCAAGCTGGGCACCGCAGTGAGCTGCACGGGACTGAGGAGGGGGCTCAGGGGAGCTTGTGTTCAGGCTGGCGCCAGAGGATCCAGTACAGATCCTGCAAAGAATTCTAAGCCATTGAGAGAGCCGCAGATGGCTCCATCGTGGGGCTTCCCAGCGTCATGTGGGGTGTTAGCTACACCCATCCCGGGGAAGAGAGGTGACTGTGCTGCGGAGTCAGACTCCTGTGGCCAAACCTGGAAGGAGGAAGGTCAAGGTCAGTCCTGGCTTTTGAGATCAAAACACATTTTTTATAGAAATCATGTGAAAATTTGAAGCAAAGAGAAACAGCAGTTGAAAGGTCAGCTATGTGGAGGAGAAACATTAACCGTCTCAAGAACAGCAGTGTCGCAGAGACAGACGGAGGCTGAGATGCTGTCACAGCCACGGCGAAAGCACAGAGAATGGAGCGGGTTCACAGGCACAGAGGCTGGACTTGGAGCAGTTAAATGAAACAGAAAATAGAAAAGAAACCAACATTTAGGAGGACAAGGAAGGAGACTGGGCAGCTTTGGTAACAGATTGCATGACTGAGGAAAACGGGCATAAATTTCTCTTCAGAAGAGAGGGACTCAGAGAAGATGGGAAATGATGGACTCGCCTGCCAGAACAGCGGCTCTGTCCAGCCTGTGTCTCCGCACAGCCACTCTCTAATCACGGAAGCTCCTCAGTGCGCTTGATTGGGCCTTTGTATCTCCTGGAAACACACGCTGGGAAGTTGCCTTTCTGGATGACTTAACCCTTTGCCCATTTTCACCAAGAATACTCACGGGCGGTGCTTGCAGCTGAGCGTTTGCCCTGAGATAACTTTGCCGTAAAATATCTCGCTTTTATTATTATTTTTGCATCACTCTAGTATATTGACTTTGGAGACAGGACATCATTCTGTTGATAGCATTCCATTTTTAGTAGTGGCATTTCCATTTACAAAGCACACTCATTGTCGACAGCTGATAATGTCAAATCCTAGAAAACATAGCATTCCTGCCTACACGGGATGTTAACTTCATTCTTAAACAGTTGTTGGTTCACATTTGATGAATCCAGTTTTTTCAAAGTAGACAATTATGTTGATTCAGACAATTCTAATACTAGTTCCATTGAGAAATAACTCCAATAACAGTTTTTACATTTTATTTTCATATTGATTATCAGTCAGATTTGCTTCAGCCTCTATGAGCGTGTTTATGTAAAATTAAATGAGCGCTGGCAGCCAGCTGCACTTTCTTTTTTTCAGATGGGAAGGGGTTAATGTGATTGGCTCATGGGTTTGTCTCTCAGAAGCTCAGCCCCTCCCAGCAGGCGTGCTGGAGGACAGTCATCAGCAAGAAGGTATAGCCTGTGCCTCCTGCCCACCGCGTGTCCCTGAGCCCATCTCACTGGCTCCCACCCACCAGCCTAAACTTGGTTCTGACTCTCCCTGGTCTTTCCACATGGGCTCGTTTCCTGTTGTCCATGTAATACATTACCACACATCTAGTGGCTTGAAACAACCTCAGCTTATCGTCTTCCAGCTCCGGAGGTCAAAATTCCAAAATCCGTCTCACCGAGCTAAAGTCCAGTGTCCACAAGGCTGGTTCCTCCCGTGGGGTCTGGGGGCTGAGAGTGGATACACAAGCAGATGGTGGCCAGGCCGTGTGCCCAGAAGTCTGACCCGCACCTGCAGCTAGCCCCTTTATCTCCAGTACACCACTCGGGAGGCCAGTGGCTGTGTCAGGCTGGCAGGAAGCCAGATTGCTATCTCTAGTGACAATCCAGGAAGCTGAACTATGACTTCTGTGACAGTCAGCCCCACATGGCCAGGACTTGATGAATGACTGACAGCTTCCTAAGTTCTGTTCCTGCCTCCAGCTCAGGACCAACCAGAGAACACAAATGTGCACCCGAAGCCCACAGGATGCCCAACTTTAGTTCCCTGCCTCCGTCTTCTGCCGCCAGCAGCCTCCTTCACCCACATCATCTTCCTACGGCACGTTCCCCTGCGTAGGGTTCACTGCCCGTGTGCACAGCCCCATGAGGACATCCACCCAGGGGAGCAAAGGCTTTGTTTTGTTTTTGCTGTAGTTCCAGCACCTCAAAAAAGTCAGGCACATGGCAGGAACTCACTCCATTTTAGCAGATAATGAAGAGGCTCCTCATCTTCATGTAGCATAAATACTTGGTAGCGAAAGGCTAAGTGTTGATTAAAAGAAAAATATATGGCCAGGTGTAGTGGCTCACGCCTGTAATCCCAGCACTTGGGGAGGCTGAGGCAAGTGGATTACAAGGTCAGACGTTCAAGACCAGCCTGACCAACATGGTGAAACCCCATCTCTATTAAAAATACAAAAAAAAAAAAAAAAATTAGCCGGGCATGGTGGTGTGTGCCTGTGTGCAATTCCAACTACTCAGGAGGCTGAAGCAACAGAATCACTTGAACCAGGAGGCAGAGGTTACAGTGAGCCAAGATCGTGCCACTGCACTCCAGCCTGGGGAACAGACAGAGCGAGACTCTTGTCTTAAAAAAAAAAAAAAAATGCTGGGCACAGTGGCTCACGCCTGTAATCCCATCACTTTGGGAGGCTGAGGCGGGTGGATCACCTGAGGTCAGGAGTTGAAGACCAGCCTGGCCAGCATGGCAAAACCTTGTCTCTACTAAGAATATAAAAATTAGGCGGGTATGGTGGCATATGCCTGTAGTCCCAGCTACTCGGGAGGCTGAGGCAGGAGAATTGCTCGAACCCGGGCGGCGGAGGTTGCAGTGAGCCGAGGTCGCGCCACTGCACTCCAGCCTGGTGCCTGGTGACGGAATGAGACTCTCTCAAAAAAAATAAAAATAAAAATAAAAATAAAATAATAATTAATTAATTAAAAATAAATAAAAGAAAAATATGAGTCAGAAGCTTTACTTCAAATTTGAATTTTTTAAATCATCGTTTATAACATAATTGTTCAACAGAGCACTTCGTGCCTTTGGAATGCCTTTCATTCTGCAGCAGTCCCCTTGTTCAGGAAGCTGGTTACTTTCTTCATTCATTGAAGAAAGTATTGGACGATTTTTTATTGGACTTTTTTTTCATTGGAAGTATTTTTTTATTGGACGTTTTTCCTTTGGCAGATACAGGGCAAGGTGAGAGCACAGACCTGCTCCAGGGAGCTCACAGCTCAGCCATTTAGGAACTGTGTCAATGACAGAACCAGAAACTACACCAGAAAGTGGAATGCAATTCCAGAATCTGAAATTAAATGAGCTATATGGTTGGTTTAGCTCTTTCTCTTGGCCTGTAGTATCTTCAAACACGTGGTGCCAACATATATGGCCATTCACTGACAGTTCCACTCGTAAATTTCTCTTCGATTGTCTGCAAGGCCGTGCTGGAGAAAGACTGCTCAAGTTCAGTGAGGCTGAGTTTTCCCAGAAAGAAGCACATGGCTTGAGACGCAGCTACTCCACCTTTTCAGTAGTGAATTTTTGTTGTTATGTTATTAAAACTACCTTAGGCCGGGCGCAGTGGCTCAGGCCTGTAATCCCAGAACTTTGGGAGGCTGAGGCTGGCAGATCACCTGAGGTCAAGAGTTCAATTAATTCCAAGTTCTCTTAAAAAAAAAAAAAAGAGTTCAAGACCAGCCTGGTGAACATGATGAAACCTCGTGTCTACTAAAAATACAAAAATATAAGAATTAGCTGGGCGTGGTGGTGCACACCTGTAGTCCTAGCTATGTGGGGAAACTGAGGCAAAAGAATTGCTTGAACCAAGGAGGCAGAGGTTGCAGTGAGCCGAGATCACACCACTGCACTCCAGCCTGGGTGACAGAGGGAGACTCCATCTCAAAAAAAAAAAAGTAGCTTAATTTGCTTTAGCAACAGATTCTGATAAAGCAAGATCCTTAGAACTGTGGAAGAGTGTGAGTCACCTGGCTCTTAGCTGTAGTGATTGCGATTCTGTGTCATCCAGCTCTTAGCTGTAGCCATGCGATTCTGAGTCACCCAGCTCTTAGCGGTAGTGATTGCCATTCTGAGTCACCCAGCTCTTAGCTGTAGTGATGGTGGTTCTGTGTCACCCAGCTCTTAGCTGTAGTGATGCCGTTCTGAGTCACCCAGCTCTTGGCTGTAGTGATGCAGTTCTGTGTCACCTGGCTCTTAGCTGTAGTGATTGTGGTTCGGTGTCACCCGGCTTTTAGATGTAGTGATTGTGGTTCTGTGTCACCTGGCTCTTAGCTGTAGTGATTGTGGTTCTGTGTCACCCGGCTCTTAGCTGTAGTGATGTGGTTCTGAGTCACCCAGCTCTTAGCTGTAGTGATGTGGTTCTGTGTCACCTGGCTCTTAGCTGTAGTGATTGTGGTTCTGTGTCACCCGGCTCTTAGCTGTAGTGATGTGGTTCTGAGTCACCCAGCTCTTAGCTGTAGTGATGTGGTTCTGTGTCACCTGGCTCTTAGCTGTAGTGATCGCGGTTCTGAGTCACCTGGCTCTTAGCTGTAGTGATTGCAGTTCTGTGTCACCTGGCTCTTAGCTGTAGTGATTGTGGTTCTGTGTCACCTGGCTCTTAGCTGCAGTGATCGTGGTTCTGTGTCACCCGGCTCTTAGCTGTAGTGATTGTGGTTCTGAGTCTCCCAGCCCTTAGCTGTAGTGATATGGTTCTGAGTCACCCAGTTCTTAGCTCTAGTGATCATAGTTCTGTGTCAGCCAGCTCTTAGCTGTAGTGATCACAGTTTTGTGTCATCTGGCTCTTAGCTGTAGTGATGCAGTTCTGTGTCACCTGGCTCTTAGCTGTAGTGATGTGGTTCTGAGTCACCTGGCTCTTAGCTGTAGTGATTGCAGTTCTGTGTCACCTGGCTCTTAGCTGTAGTGATGTGGTTCTGAGTCACCCGGCTCTTAGCTGTAGTGATTGCAGTTCTGTGTCACCTGGCTCTTAGCTGTAGTGATTGTGGTTCTGTGTCACCTGGCTTTTAGCTGTAGTAATTGTGGTTCTGAGTCACCTGGCTCTTAGCTGTAGTGATTGCAGTTCTGTGTCACCTGGCTCTTAGCTGTAGTGATGTGGTTCTGAGTCACCCGGCTCTTAGCTGTAGTGATTGCAGTTCTGTGTCACCTGGCTCTTAGCTGTAGTGATCGCGGTTCTGAGTCACCTGGCTCTTAGCTGTAGTGATCGCGGTTCTGTGTCACCTGGCTGTTAGCTGTAGTGATTGCAGTTCTGTGTCACCTGGCTGTTAGCTGTAGTGATTGCAGTTCTGTGTCACCTGGCTCTTAGCTGTAGTGATGTGGTTCTGAGTCACCCGGCTCTTAGCTGTAGTGATTGCAGTTCTGTGTCACCTGGCTCTTAGCTGTAGTGATTGTGGTTCTGTGTCACCTGGCTTTTAGCTGTAGTAATTGTGGTTCTGTGTCACCTGGCTCTTAGCTGTAGTGATTGCGGTTCTGTGTCACCTGGCTCTTAGCTGTAGTGATGTGGTTCTGAGTCACCCGGCTCTTAGCTGTAGTGATTGCAGTTCTGTGTCACCTGGCTCTTAGCTGTAGTGATTGTGGTTCTGAGTCACCTGGCTCTTAGCTGTAGTGATCGCGGTTCTGTGTCACCTGGCTGTTAGCT
>PVKV010031861.1:0-20509 GCA_004027835.1 Alouatta palliata | reverse complement strand
GCGTGAGGTGGTATCTCAATGTAGTTTTGATTTGCATTTCTCTAATGACCAGTGATGATGAGCATTTTTTCATATGTTTGTTGGCTTCACGTATGTCTTCTTTTGTAAAGTGTCTGTTCATATCCTTTGCCCACTTTTGAATGGGCTTGTTTGTTTTTTTCTTGTAGATCTGTTTCATTTCTTTGTAGATTCTGGATATTAGCCCTTTGTCAGATGGGTAGACTGCAAAAATTTTTTCCCATTCTGTTGGTTGCCGATTCACTCTAATGACTGTTTCTTTTGCTTTTATTAAGATTTAGATAATTTAGAATTCTAAAGGCTCTCTTAAAGATGAACTCCTTCCTTGTAATTTAGACAACGAAACAAAGCTCAGAATGGTCAGTTTTCCAAAGATAGTGTGAAGGGGATGTTGAATCATTTCAGGCTAGTGTCTTTTATAGAACAAAATATTATATCATATTTTGTTTATTTGTTGTCATTTAATATATAAAAATTCCAAAATATCATAGAATCAAGTGGAAAACATATTAACACCTGAAACAGTAAAATAAAAATAGTAGAAAATAGTAAATAAAAACTTTCAATAACATGACTTCACTTTTTGTGGTTAAAATTACTCATCAAATAAAAAGGTGACTATGAAATATTTCTTGATACATCAATGAAGGAAATGGGTAATAAACAATTATCATCTTGACCTCTTAATTCAAATTTAGGCTCAAAACATTAATGTGATTTGTAAATTAGAACAAATGTTGAGATGAGAATTCTGATAAATATATGGTGATTGTGTCTATACATAGCAACCTTTTAAGAATAGCAGCTACTTTATAAATGTTTGTAGAATGAAGAGATTTTGTGGAATCTCAGATATATCAGCTTCTGGAAACTTTTGATATCATTCAAGAGTTTGACTATATCTTCTACAATAAGGTATAGGATGGTGAAAAAATTAGACAAATATGAAAAATACTGTTTTCATAGAAGTGACTTCTTTGTTGCCATTTCAAATAATTACTTTTAATATTAAGTTATTTTGTAAATTAAACTTTTTGTTTTAGTTTTGGAAAACTTGCAGATTTATAGAACAGTTAAAAAGATAATACAGATCATTTTCATCTACTTATTACCCGGTTTCTCTTTCCCCCTCGACATTAACATCTTGTCTATCCAGGGTACATTTGTCAAAACAAAGAAATTAACATTGGTAAATGACTATTAGCAGCAGATTTCACCTGTTTCTCTATGAATGTTATTTTCTGATAGAGGATCAGAATTCAGGATATTGCTGTCAGGGATCCATAGTCTCCTCTGGGTCTGTGGCAATACTTCTTTGTTTTAAACAACCCTTGACAGCTTTGAAAGGAAGTAGGTGCGATATAGAGTATCCCTGAATTTTGAATTGCCTGATGTTTCTCTTAGCTTAGATTAAAGTTATGGGTTTTTGAGAATACCACAGAGAAGTAGCCTTCTCATTCCAGTGTATCAAAGATTACCTGATATTAACATGACAAATCCCTGGTGCCAAGTCAACCTTGATGGAGTTACTGTCTGTCAGGTGCTTCCACTGTAAGTCACTTTTTCTTTCCATACTTTAGTCTATGGAAGCAAGTTACTCTTCCACCCCACACTAACGGAAAGGAGAATCAAGATCCAGCTTTTGTAGGGAGGTGTGTCTATGTAGATCATTTGGAATTATTTAAGGAAGACTTGTCCTCATTTTATTTTGTAAATTATGATGAAACAGTGGTACTATTGTACATAATTTAAATTTTATTTCATGATTTTTTTTTTTAGTTTTAAACCCAATTGCCACATCCACAGTGCTTTCTTTGAGAACTTTAAGTGAATGTGAGAATAAAGAAAACAGTCTATACTGTTTATAAAATTTGTTTTCATATATGGTCTAATTGAACTCAAATGCCTGTACAACTCTTTTATTTCTTCAGTAGAACATCATGTCCTAAGAAGAAGTTTTATGTCCCTTGGTGGACCTAGAAAATGATCAGCCTTAATCTCAATAAATTGGATAAAGCCTATCGGTATACTTTATTGAAGCTACGTATCTACTAAGAAATGGAGATGTAATTACTAAAAATAATATTTTTGAGATGTAACAAAACACAACCATTTTTTTCTATGCACACAGATGGAATATAATGAATCAAAATTGCAACTACATTCCACAATCAGGGAACATATTTTCTAAAAGCCTCAGCTTCAAGGGATTTGAATTTATGCTTTGGAAAGACTAAATAGCCTGCTCATTGTGACCTCAATGGGCAACAAGGGACATCCAGGGACAATAGATCTGACACACATATTGGTCTGTGGCCATTAAGTATCTTATAAGTGAGTAACAAAACTTTAAAATCAATACAGATTGCTATGGAAAGTCAATGAAGAGACTTTCAAATAAAGGGTAATATGTTCCAACAGATGACTGTCCATAAGGATGTGGCTGACTACATTTAACAGAGAATATGTTTTGGAAAGAGAACAGCTCTAGTATCCCATAAGTAGAAAGTCTGAGTGCTCTCAACTTTATAAAATATATTGCTAATATCACAATGAATATATTATAAGAAATGTTTCATATGATGAGATAACGAATTAGGAAGTATTTTGCAAATGGTAAAATTCTCACAAATGTTACTATGATTTGTGAGATTTTGCAAACGATTTAGAGATATTGCACCATAATTCTGAACTTAATGCTTGAAAAGACGTCAGTTTAGTGACAATTTGCACATTATAACACTGAGAGCACTGAACTATGATCTCATCTGTAAGTGAAATAGTTAGCTTTGAGACATTTCAAGTTATTTTTCCTTCCTTTTGAATAAGTTCTGTCTAGAAGAGACTATTACTTTTCAACAATGAAATCATCCTTGGTTCATCTTTTACCTACTTCATGTTGAGTTAAGCAGGGACATGCCTATTCACTTGTGGCTTATATTTGTGTTTTTGACCAGAAGTGACACATTAACAGCAAAGCAGTAAGTCCCTGCACTGAAAGTCCCCCCTTAATCCACCAAAATGTACATAACCTAAACTTGAAATGGGAAGATGACAGAGACCCAAAAGTGACTGAAGAGTTTGACTTCAATTTTTTGTTTTTGGAAGCAGAGTCTCACTCTATTCCCCAAGCTGGAGTGCAGTGGCACCATCTCGGCTCACTGCAACCTCTGCTTCCCGGATTCAAGTGATTCTTCTGCCTCAGCCTCCTGAGTAGCTGGGATTATAGGAACTACTAGGATTACATGCCATCATCCCTGGCTAATATTTGTATTTTTAGTAGAGACAGGGTTTTACCATGTTGGCCAGGCTGGTCTCAAACTCCTGACCTCGGATGATAACCCGCCTTGGCCTGCCAAAGTGCTGGGATTACAGGCGTGAGCCACCATGCGTGGCTGACTTCAATTTCTTTTGAGTCTACCTGAGTATTTCAAACTATTTGCTGTTCTCTCAACTCACTGCCACACTGGTTCGCAGGTCAACAGCTCTTCCCATTCCCCTGCGCATACCTACCTTTCTCCGCAAGTGTGGCTTTCTGCAAATCTGTTCTCTAAACCTCTGACAAAATCATCTTTCTGAAATGTAATCTAGATATGCTATCCTCTCTTTGTAAAGTCCTCTACTATTTCTCTATATTGTTGATAATACAGTCCAACTTGATTCACTTGGCCTGTGAAGTCCTTCACAATCTGGACTTTATTCACCTCTCCACTCTCACCTGATCCAGCCTATATGCAATTCTCATAATGAACTACTTACACTTTTCAGTTTTTGGATCTCAGTTCACTCATCCACTGCCTTACTGTCCTGTTGCATGTTGTTCCTTCAATCTGAAACGTTCTTATTCAGTCTTTTGACAAGGATTTTCTATACCTGAGAGTGATTTGAGTGCCTGGTAGGTAGATATAATGAGATAGCCACTCTGTGCGTATCTCATTATCGCACCTCTGTACTCTTCTATCTATCGCCTTATCTTTCTTTTCCACCAGACTGAAAACTTCTTGGTCAGGAACTGTATCGTTAATCATATTTCCAGTAGATAGGACGGTGGCCAATACAGAATGGATATTCATTGAATATTTACTAAATACATGTTGAAGCTATGTTTGCAAGTATATGGTCAGTTAAATAATGTATTTCTATTATATAGAGGTATGCACTTGAAAAAGAATAGTTTCAAGTATTTTCAGAGTTTTTTTTTTTTGAGATGGAGTCTCGCTCTGTCTCCCAGGCTGGAGTGCAGTGGTGTGATGTCAGTTCACTGCAACCTCCGCCTCCCTGGTTCAAGGAGTTCTCTTGCCTCAGCCTCCCTAGCTGGGATTACAGGTGTGCACCACCACACCTGGCTAATTTTTGCATTTTTAGTAGAGAGGGGTTTCACCATGTTGGCTAGGCTGGTCTCAAACTCCTGACCTTAGGTAATGCACCCCCCCTCGGCCTTCCCAAAGTGCTGGGATTATAGGCATGAGCCACCACACCCAGCCAGGTTGCATTTTTTAAAAAATAATTATTCAGATTTATTAAATTGAAAACTATACTGTCTATATTTGAATGAACCATGGATAAGAATTCATTGAAACTTCCATTAGAATTTTCTTTTTGATTTCATTACAAAGTTTCACACCTTTTTACAAAATTATCCTTAAAGTCTATAATCTTATAATTTTCCTGAGAATCTAATCATATTTTGATGCAATTTTTATCAATATCTGTTGAGTGATGTTACAAATATGCAAAAATAACTACAAGGAGCTTTTTTTTTAAGAAAACATTTACATTGGAATTTGTTACATAAAGATAACTCAAAGTGAATGAAACTAAAAATAACATATTCACATAAACGAAATGTAAGACATTCATTCACTAAGGGGGCAAATTCAGTAATGGATTGCTTTATTTGAAATGGAAGGAAGACACAAATCACAGCTGGTTTGAGCATTGCTCAAAGGCAGTGTGGCATAATGGACTCCACAGAAGGGAAATCAATAATTGAACAGTCTCTGTGGTATTGTTGGGAAAACCTTATTTTGTGTAAGCCAAGATTACAATAATTGAGAACACTCAGAACACAGGAGCTAAATCAGTAAATGGCACTTTTTTACCAGATTTTTACCTTTTAGTAGTTCTTCCAGGGAGAAAGAGGCTGTTCCCACCTGGGATTCATTGAAGTGGTCCACTTTCTACCAAACAGCCCTGCACAGTACCCTAAAGAAAAAATTATCTCTTGCTGTCAATAGCACTATATTTGAATAACAATAGTTTAATAATTGCCAACATTTAGTACTAATCATAAGGCAAGTACTTTACAAGTATTATTTGACTTAACTCTTAATACCTTCTTAGAGTAGTGACACCACGTTTTACATAAGTATACAAACACAAAGTTATAATCAACTGTTCAAAGTAACAAAGGTAAAAAGTAGCTGAGTAAGTATTTAAATCACGTCCTTTTGACTTTACAGCCCAAGATCTTAACTGAGGAATATAACACACTTTATACTCAGAAAAGAAAATTATTATATGTTACCTTTATGTAGAAAACAAATTTCTACTCTCTTCATACATTTTATTTTGTCATTATAATTTTTTTTCAAAATAAAGTGGCTTTAGCTACCTCCAAACAGGGACATAGGTTTGAGAAATTTCATTTTCAAGTTAGGTAATGATTTTTTTTCTGATGAGACCTCTGAAGGTGGTTTTGACATTTAAAGGTGATGTGAAGATAAAGTGATCAAAGTGTCAAATGATACTATAACTGTAAGAATGTAGTAATCTTATCATCTACTTTCACTACGAGTCTTATACATGCTTTTTAGACAAGCATTTTTAGTGTGCCTATGTTTGTTTTTTAAGGCATCATGATTGACAGAAATTGCTGCAGGATCACAAGTAAATCAAATTCAGGACTTGTAACCCAAGGGGACTAGCATGAACAGCTAAAAAAAAAAAAACAAAAACAAAAACAACAATAACAAAAAAAGAAATCAAAACAAAACAAGAAACAACCAAACAAAAACGTGCATCTTGCAAGTACTATCTATTGAGAACCATATAACTCTTCTATGGATTCATATTTCCTAATTGCATAATCTTGAATTCTCTGAAAATAATACACATCATCCAAAGCTGTTGTTAGCCTTTGGTACAATATAAGCACATTTCTCTTACTTTAGCTATTTTCTTTTATTTCTTGGAATTATGTGAGGTCTATTAACTTCAAAAGTTATTTTCATAGACTATTCAAGGAAGTCGAAAGTTGCCATGGTATCTAAGTCAGGTTTCTCTGTAGCACAAAGGATAAGTGCGAAAAAATATTTCTAGTCTTGTGAAAACCGAAGCAAATTATTGTAACACAACATTTCCGATCTTGTGAAAAACATTTTTGAAATTGAATAAAATTGCTGTGTTTTAAGGGAGACAGAGCTCTCAGTGTATAAAACTATATGTCATTATGTTGCCGGGAGTCTCTATTTTACATTGCAGTTAAACTTCATGGCTGAAACAACAAACAGACTTTCTCAAATATTCTTATAAATATCACATTTCAGTGAGTTAGTTGGTTCGTATGTTCTGGGTGTGTAAAGAATCAAGTACCTGCTGTGTCTGATTATTTTAAAGATCATATTAATACTATAAAGTTTCAGTTCTAAACCTCAAAGCATTAAGGTTTATTAGCACATTAAGTAGGTCAAAAGGAAAAAAATCTAAATATTAATAAAAAGGAAAAAATCTAAACAAATATAAACAATTATTTTTGTCTTGGTCTGAACAGTTTATAACTTAAGTTAATTTCTTCTCATTTATTGTACAAATTTTAATTTGTGTCTCTAAATCTCTTTAGCAAAATTCCCCAAATTAATGCATCTGATATGTACCCAGCAAAGGAGAGAAACACAAAGGAGTTCAGTTTTCTGCCCAGGACTGAATCTAGATACAAAGAAAAATATTTACCATGAGAATTCATAACTATACCTCTTTTACAATCAGAGTTTAACATTAACATTAACAAAAGTTGGTCTTGTAAAAGCTGCCTCTATAGAATTCCTATATATAAAGCCCTAATGATTAAAATATTAAAATCCAACATTCCAAAAATCAAAAGAAAATAAGTCACCATAAACAAGAGTTAAGAAACAGCATAGTGAAGATTTGTAACCCAAACTAGCTCAAATATTTTAATTGCAAGTAAAGATTATATATATAATATGAAGTATATTTATAATACCAAATAAAAATATGTAAGAAAATAAGGAACAAGTTTGTATCTGTTGAAACAGACAAATTAGTCAAGAAAATAAATATAAAATTAAGCACTCTGATGATATGAATCATAAAGGATCTATATTAAGTGCTATTAATAAAACTAATAAGAAAATATTTTGAATAGAAAAATAATTATTGCTATAACCTAACTGGTCAGGTAAAACAATAAGCTAGATTCAGGTGAAAGAGAGAGTTAATAAATTGAACATCTGAAAATACCCTATAATGAAGCATGAGACAAAGATAGAAAAACATGAAAGCTGAAGAGATGATAGAAAGGAAGTCTAACATGTATTTAAAATGGAGACCAAGAATAAAAGTATATGAAGAATGAAAAAACATGCTTTATAAAAATGTATTAACTGATAATTTTCTAGATCTCTTATTGTCTTTAGAGTCTCATTAAAAACTACCACCCCCATGATGAAGCTGAAAAACACAGCACAAGAACTTTGTGAAGCATACACAAGTTTCAATAGCTGAATTGATCAAGCAAAAGAAAGGATATCAGAGATTGAAGATCAGCTCAACAAAATAAAGCAAGAAGGCAAGATTAGGGAAAAAAGAGTGAAAAGAAAAAAACAAATTCTCCAAGAAATATGGGATTATGTGAAAAGACTAATCTATATTTGATCAGTGTACATGAAGATACGGGGAGAATGAAAATAAATTGGAAAACACTCTTCAGGATATTATGCAAGAGAACTTTCACAACCTAGCAAGGCAGGCCAACATTGAAATCCAGGAAATACACAGAACACCACAAAGATATTCCTTGAGAAGGGCAACCCAAAGGCACATAATAATCAGATTCACCAGTGTTAAAATGAAGGAAAAAATGCTAAGGCCAGTCAGAAAGAAAGGTCAGTTTACCCACAAAGGGAAGCCCATCAGACTCACAGTGGATCTCTCGGCAGAAACCCTTCAAGTGAGGAGACTGGGGGCCAATATTCAATATCCTTAAACAAAAGAACTTTCAACCCAGAATTTCATATCCAGCCAAATTAAACTTCATATGTGAAGGAGAAATACAATCCTTTATGGACAAGCAATTGCTGAGAGATTTCATCACCACCAGGCCTGCCTTACAAGAGCTCCTGAAGGAAGCACTAAACATAGAAAGGAGCAACCAGTACCAGCCACTCCAAAAACATACCAAATGGTAAAGACCATCAACACAATCAAGAAACTGTATCAACTAAGGGGCAAAACAACCAGCTAATATTAAAGTGGTAGGATCAAATTTACACATAACAACATTAACCTTAAATGTAAATGGGCTAAATGCCCCAATCAAAAGAGACAGACTGGCAAATTGGATAAAAAGTCAAGACCCATGGGTGTGCTGTATTCAGGAGACCCATCTCATGTGCAAAGACACACACAGACTCAAAAAAAGGGATGGAGGAAGATTTACCAAGCAAATGAAGAGCAAAAAAAGCAGGAGTTATAATCCTAGTTTCTGATAAAATAAACTTTAAACTAACAAAGATCAAAAGAGACAAAGAAGGGCATTACATAATGGTAAAGGGATCAATGCAACAAGAAGAGCTAACTATCCTAAATATATATGCACCCAATGTAGGAGCACCCAGATACATAAAGCAAGTTGTTAATGACCTACAAAGAGACTTAGACTCCAACACAATAATAGTGGGAGACTTGAACACTCCACTGTCAATATTTGACAGATCAACAAGACAGAAAATTAACAAGGATATCCAGGACTTGAACTCAGATCTGGACCAAGCAGACCTAACAGATATCTATAGAACTCTCCACCCCAAATCCACAGAGTGTACACTCTTCACAGCACCACATCTCACTTACTCTTAAATTGACCACATAATTGAAAGTAAATCACTCCTCAGCAAATACAAAAGAATGAAAATCATAAGAACCAATCTCACAGATCACAGTGCAATCAAATTAGAACTCAGGATTAAGAAACTCACTCAAAACTGCCCAACTACATAGAAACTAAACAACCTACTCCTGTATGACTACTGGATAAATAATGAAATGAAAGCAGAAATAAAGATGTCCTTTGAAACCAATGAGGATGAAGGCACAATGTACCAGAATCTCTGGGTGACATGTAAAGCATTGTCTAGAGGTAAATTTATAGCACTAAATGCCCACCAGAGAAGCAAGGAAGATATGAAATCTACACCCTAACATCACAATTAAAACGACTGGAGGAGCAAGATCAAACAAACTCAAAAGCCAACAGAAGACAAGAATTAATTAAGGTCAAAGCAGAACTGAAGGAGATAGAGACACAAAAAATTCTCCAAAAATTCAGTAAATCCAGGAGCTTGTTTTCTGAAAAGATAAAATAGATAGACCACTAGCCAGACTAGTAAAAAAGAAAAGAGAGAAAATTCAAATAGATGCAATAAAAAATGATAAATGGGATTTCACCACTGATCCCACAGAAATACAAACTACCATCAGAGATTACTACAAACACCTGTATGCACATAAACCAGTAAATCCAGAAGAAATGGATAAATTCCTGGATACTTACACCCTCCCAAGACTAAACCAGGAAGAAGCTGAATTCCTGCATGTATCAATAACAAGGTCTGAAGTTGAGGCAGCAATTAGTAGCCTACCAACCAAAAAAATTCAGGACCAGATGGGTTCTCAGCTGAATTCTACCAGGGTTACAAAGAGGAGCTGGTGCCATTCCTTCTGAAACGATTCCAAACAATATCAAAAGAGGGAATCCTCCCTAACTAATTTTATGAGATCAACATCATCCCGATACCAAAGCCTGGCAGAGATACAACTAAAAAAGAAAATTTCAGGCCAATATTCGTGATGATCTTGTTGCAAAAATTTTCAACAAAATACTGGCAAAACAAATGCAACAGCACATCAAAAAGCTTATCCATCACGATCAAGTTGGCTTCATCCTAGGGATGCAAGGCTGGTTCAACATCCACAAATCTATAAACATTATCCATCCCATAAACAGAACCAAAGACAAAAACCACATGATTATCACAATAAATGCAGAGAAGACCTTCTTTGACAAAATTCAACGGCCCTTTATGCCAAAAACTCTCAATATACTAGGTATTGATGAATTGTATCTAAAAATAAGAGCTATTTATGACAAACCCACACCTAATATCATACTGAATGGGCAAACACTGGAAGCATTCCCTTTGAAAACTGGCACAAGACAGGGATGCCTTCTCTCACCACTCCTATTCAATGTAGTATTGAAAGTTCTGACTGGGGCCATCAGGCAAGATTTAGAAATAAAGGATATTCACATAGATAGAGAGGACGTTCAATTGTGCCTGTTTGTAGATGACATGATTGTATATTTAGAAAACCCCATTGTCTCAGCCCAAAATCTCCTTAAGCTGAAAAGCAACTTCAGCAAAGTCTCAGGATACAAAATCAATGTGCAAAAATTGCAAGCATTCCTATACACCAATAATAGACAAACAGAGTGCAAAATCATGAGTAAACTCCCGTTCACAATTTCTACAAAGAGAATAAAATACCTAGGAATACAACTAACAAGGGATGTGAAAGATCTCTTCAAGGAGAACAATAAACCACTGCTCAAGGAAATAAGAGAGGACACAAATAGATGGAAAAACATTCCATGCTTATGGTAGGAAGAATCAATATCATGAAAATGACCATACTGCCCAAAGTAATTTATAGATTCAATGCTATTCCCATCAAGCTACCAATGACTTTCGTCACAGAACTAGAGAAAAACACGTAAACTTTATATGGAACCAAAAAACAGTCCACATAGCCAAGACAATCCTAAGCAAAAAGAACAAAACTGGAAGCATCATGCTACCTGACTTCAAACTATATTACAAGGTGACTGTAATCAAAACAGCATGGTACTGATACCAAAACCAAGATGCAGACAAATGGAACGGAACAGAGGCCTCAGAAAGAATGCCACACAACTACAACCATCTGATCTTTGACAAACCTGACAAAAACAAGTGATGGGGAAAGGATTCCCTATTTAATAAATGGTGTTGGGAAAACTGGCTAGCCATATGCAGAAAGCTGAAACTGGATCCCTTCCTTACACCTTATACAAAAATTAACTCCAGATGGATTAAATATTTAAACACTAGGCCTAACACCATAAAAGCAATAGATGAAAACCTAGGCAATACCATTCAGGACATAGGCATGGGCAAGGACCTCATGACTAAAATACCAAAAGCAATGGCAACAAAAACCAAAATAGACAAATGAAATCAAATTAAACTAAATTGCTTTTGCATGGCAAAAGAAACAATCATCAGAGTGAACCAGCAACCAACAGAATGGAAAAAAAATTTGCAATCTACCCATCTGACAAAGGGCTAATATCCAAAATCTACAGAGAACTTTAACAAATTCATAAGCAAAAACAACCCCATCAAAAAGTGGGCGAATGATACGAACAGACACTTTTCAAAAGAAGACATTTATGTAGCCAACAAACACGTGAAAGAAAGCTCATCATCACTGGTCATTAGAGAAATGCAAATCAAAACTACATTGAGATACCACCTCAGGCCACGTAGAATGGTGATCATTAAAAAATCAGGAGACAACTGATGCTGGGAGAGGATGTGGAGAAAGAGGAACACTTTTACACTGTTGGTGGGAGTGTAAATTAATTCAACCATTATGGAAGACAGTGTGGCGATTCCTCAAGAATCTAGAAATAGAAATACCATTTGACCCAGCAATCCCATTACAGGGTATATACCCAAAGGATTATAAATTATTAAGACAGCTGTATTAAGACAGTTATTATTAAGACAGCTGTACACCTATGTTTATTGTGGCACTGTTCACAATAGCAAAGACTTGGAACCAACTCAAATGCCCATCAATGATAGACTGGATAAAGAAAATGTGGCACACATACACAATGGAATATTATGCAACCATTAAAAAGGATAAGTTCATATCCTCTTCAGAGACATAGATGAAGCTGGAAACTATCATTCTCAGCAAACCGACACAAGAACAGAAAACCAAATACCACATGTTCTCACTCATAAGTGGGTGCTGAACAATGAGAACACATGGACACAGGGAGAGGAACATCACACACCGAGGTCTGGAGGGGTGGGGGCCTAGGGAAGGAATAGCAGCAGGTTGGGGTATTGGAGCAGGATAGCATTAGGAGAAATATCTAATGTAGATGACTGGGTGATAGATGCAGCAAACTACCACCATGGCACATGTATACCTATGTAACAAACCTGCACAATCTGCACATGTACCCCAGAATTTAAAGTATAATAAATACATTTTTAAAATGATATTGAATTATTAAAAAAAAAAAAAACTACCTTCCCCAAACAAGATAAACTACAAGTTTACCTTGGGCAATATCATGATCATGCTATAAAGCACCAAACAAAAGAGGAAAAAGAAAGATTACTTTGGGGATTAGAATTTTAAAAAATACTAGATGTCTCAATAGTAAAAATAGAAACTGAAATAAAAATGTGTAAAATTTAAGAAAAAATACATTTAAATTAGAATTGTACATCTGGAAATATAAATTTAAGACAGTAGGGGAAATGCAGTTTACAACAAAATAAAATTGAGTTTACTGATGACAAATTTTCACTTATAAACCTAAAGAATGACATTTAGGGAGAAGGAATTTGAACTCCAAGAAAGGACCAAAAAACCATGCACCAAGAGTATGAAAAATATTAAGCATGCATAATATATACAGTAATTGGCTTTATGAAAAAAAGGATAAAAGTATTTTCTCTCATTCTTTAAAGGAAAAGAAAATTAAGATACAAGGACCAAGGCATAGTAATTCACTCTATATTACTGATATATTAATTATTTACTTTTATTTTCTTTTGTTTTCTGAGATGGAGTCTTGCTTTTGTTGCCCAGACTAGAGGGCAGTGGCTTGATCTCGGCTCACTGCAACCTCTGCCTCCTGGGTTCAATTGATTCTCCTGCCTCAGACTCCTGAATAGCTGGAATTACATGTTCCCACCACCATGCCTGGCTAATTTTTGTACTTTTAGTAGAGATGTGTTTTCCCCCTGTTGGCCAGGCTGGTTTCCAACTCCTGATCTCAGGTGATCCACCCACCTCGACCTCCCAAGGTGGTGTGTATGTGTGTGTGTATATATATATATGCATACATACACATATACAATGAGAAAGATACTGTTAAAAACAATGCTCAGGGTGCAGAGGGATTTGAATCTGGGCCTATTTTAGTTGACAGTCCATGTCTTCATTTCTGCATGCTTCCATTTGTCTGTGTTGTCTATGATTTCTTTCAGCATTGTTTTGTAGTTTTTTTTTCTGTAGAGACCTTTCACCTCCTTGGTTATGTATATTCCTATTTTTTATTTTTTGCATCTATTGTAAAGAGGATTGAGTTCCTGATTTGATTCTCAGCTTGGTTTCTGTTGGTGAATAGCAGAACTACTGAGTTGGGTATATTAATCTAGATTCCTGACACTGCTGAATTAATTTACCAGTTCTAGGTGCTTTTTGGAGGAATCTTTAGGGTTTTCTAGGTATATGATCACAGCAACGGTGTGACTTCCTCTTTACTAATTTGGGTGTCCTTTATTTCTTTCTCTTGTCTGATTATACTGGCTAGGACTTCCAGTACTATGTTGAATAGAAGTGGTGACAGTGGGCATACTTGTCTTGTTCCGGTCCTAAGGGGAAATGCTTTCCACTTTTTTCTATTCAGTATAATGTTGGCTGTGGGTTTGTCAGAGATGGTTTTTATTACCTTAAGGTATGTCCCTTCTATGCTGATTTTGCTGAGGGTTTTAACCTAAAGGGATTTTGTCAAATGCTTTTCTGCATCTATTGAGATAATTATGTAATTTTTGTTAATTCTATGTATGTGGTGTATCATGTTTATTGACTTGCATGTGTTAAACTGTCCGTGCATCCCTGGCATGAAATCCGCTTGATTATGGTGGATTATCTTTTTGATATGCTGTTGGATTCACTTCACTAGTATTTTGTTGAGGGTTTTTGCATCTATGTTTATCGGTGATGTTTGTCTGTAGTTTTTGTATCTTGTTATGCCATTTCCTCATTTTGGTATTAGGGTGATAATGGCTTCACAGAATGACTTATGGAGGATTCCCTGTTTCTCTATCCTTGAAATAGTGTCAATAGGATTGGTACCAATTCTTTGAATGTCTGACAGAATTCAGCTGTGAATTCTTCTTGTGCTGGACTTTTTTCTTGGCCATCTTTTAATTATTATTTCAATATTGCTGCTTGTTGATCTGTTCAGAGTTTCTGTATCTTCCTTGTTTAATCTAGGAGAGCTGTATATTTCCAGAAACTTATTAATCTCCTCTGGGTTTTCTTGTTTATGTGCATAAAGTTGTGCCTAGCAGCCTTGAACAAACCTTTGTATTTCTGTGGTATCAGTTGTAATATCTCTTGTTTATTTCTAATTCAGCTTATTTGGGTCTTCTCTCCCCTTTTCTTGGTTAATCTTGCTAATGGTCTATCAATTTCACTTATCTTTTCAAAGAATCACCTTTTGTGTTTCATTTATCTTTTGTATTGTTTTTGTTGTTGTTTTAACGTCATTTAGTTCTGCTCTGATCTTTGTTGTTTCTTTTCTTCTGCTGAGTTTGGGTTTAGATTGTTCTTGTTTCCTCAGTTCTGTGAGATGTTGATCTTAGCTCTATTTGATCTTAGACTTTTTGATATAGGCGTTTAATGCTATGAATTTTCCTCTTAGCACCACTTTTGCTGTATCCCAGAGGTTTTGATAGATTGTGCCACTACAAATTGTTAGTTCAAAGAATTTTTAAATTTCCATCTTAATTTCATTGTTGACCCAACAATCATTCAGAAGCAGGTGATTCAATTTCTATCTATCTGTATGGTTTTGAAGGTTCCTTTTTGAGTTGGTTTCAAATTTTATTCTTCTGTGGTGAGAGAATATTTGGCATAATTCTGATTTTTTTAAATTTCTGGAGACTTGCAGCCTACGATATAGTCTGTCTTAGAGAATATTATATGTACTGATGAACAGAATGGATATTCTGAAGTTTTTGGGTAGAACATTCTGCAAATATTTGTTAAACCTATTTGTTCTATGGTATATTTTAAGCCTATTGTTTCTTTGTTGACTTTCTGTCTTGATGACCTGTCTAGTTCTGTCAGTAGGGTATTAAAGTCCCTCACTATTATTGTGTTGCTATCTATCTTGTTTCTTAGGTCTAGTGGTAACTGTTTTATAAATTTGGGAGCTCCAGTGTTAGATGCATTTATATTTAGAATTGTGGTATTTTCCCGTTGGTCTAGTCCTTTTATCATTGTATAACATCTTTCTTTGTCTTTTTAATCTGCTGTTGCTTTAAAGTTTGTTTTGTCTGACATAAGAATAACTACTCCTGCTCACTTTTGTCGTCCATTTGAATAGAAATCTTTTTTCATCCCTTTATCTTAAGTTTATGTGAGTCCTTATGTGTTAAGTAATTCTCCTGAAGACAGCAGAAACTTGCTTGGTGAATTTTTATTTATTCTGCCATTCTTTACCTTTCAAGTGGGGCATTTAGGCCACTTATATTCAACATTAGTATTAAGATGTGAGGTACTATTCTACTTATCATGCTATCTGTTACCTGAATACCTTTTTTTCATTGTGTTATTGTGATATAAGTCCTGTGAGATTTATGCTTTAAGGAGGTTCAATTTTGGTGTATTTCAAGGATTTGTTTTAACATTTAGAGCTCCTTTTAGAAATTCTTGTAGTGCTGGCTTGGTAGTGGTGAATTCTCTCAGCATTTGTTTGCTTGAAAAAGACTATTTTCCCTTCATTTATGAAGCTTAGTTTTACTGGATACAAAATCTTGGCTGATAATTGTTTTGCTTCAGGAGGCTAAAAATAGAACCCCAATCTTCTCTAGCTTGTAGGGTTTCTGTTGAGAAATCTGCTGTTAATCTGATAGGTTTATCTTATAGGTTACCTGATGCTTTTGCTTTACAGCTCTTAAGATTCTTTCCTTCATTCTGACTTTAAATAACCTGATGACTATGTACCTAGGTGATAACCTTTCTGCAATGACTTGCTCAGGTGTTCTTTGAGCTTCTTGAATTTAGATTTCTAGCTCTCTAGCAAAGCTGGGGAATTGTTCTTTATTATTCCCTCAAATACGTTTTCCATGCTTTTATATTTATCTTCTTTCTTGAGAACATCAATTATTCTTAGATTTAGATATTTAACATAGTCTCAAACTTCTTGGAGGATTTGCTCATTTTTAAAAAGTTCCTTTTTTTTTAATCTTTGACAGATTAATTCTTCTCCATTACCTTCTGTTCATTTTTTATTCATTATTATTTATTTTCTTTCTTTTCACCACTTATTATCTGTTCCAGAATTTATAGAAGAGCTTGCAGAATTTTTACATAAGTCTAAGGTTTGGAAAATCACACTTAAATGAGTAGGAGTGTTGGCCTAAACCCGGAGACAATCCTGCTGCACATATTCACACTTCTTCACTCCTAACTACATTTAAAAAGAATTCATGGACTCTTTTTGCTTAGAATTGTACTTCCAGTAGAGAGAAAACTGATAAATATTTTCCTCTCATAATTCATAAATTCTATTTGCTAAATTTGTCTGTTAGCTAAAATTCATTTTTAACCTCAAGATAAAAACTCAAGGCACTTTGTAAGTCATTTTTGGACATCACAGGGCAGGGAAAATATGAGTTATTCAATGTGTATGTTCCCAGCTGAAGTCAAACAAGGAGACATTTTGCTTTCTTTTTGTTCTGTCAGACGACAGTAAACGAATGTCTTTTCCTTGGTCTGTTTAGGGCCACTTAATTTTTTGTTTGTTTGTGCTTATTGTTGTTAATTTTTCTGTTTAAAATGGCCTCCATCTTGCTGAAATGCTGTCTGGTGTTCCTAAGTGCAAGAAGGCTGTGACGGTCCTCATGGAGAAAATTCATGTTAGGTAAGCTTCATTCGGGAAGAGTTACAATGCTGTTGGCTGTAAGTTTAATGTACCAGCACTGTATATTATATAAGGTATCTTTAAACAGAAACACACATAAAACAAGGTTATATATTGATCAGTTGATGAAAATATGCCTAGAGGCTCACAGGAACCTAACTCTGTATTACCCCTAGGAACAATAGTTCAGCTTTAACTAATTTAGTGTTCACAGAGACTTATAGAATGTAACTAAAGTGAGTAGTGAGAATAGACTGTATTCTAACAAATAAATAAGGAAGCACATGTATAATATATAGGAAAAGAGTGAAAGCATGGGACTGAACTCTCCAGTTTGATAGTATATATATGTCTGTGTGTGTGTCTCTGTGTGTGTGTGTGTGTGTGTGTGTGTGTGTGTGTGTGTGTATTAATCAAGCAAAACAAGCAAAACAAATTTGAACATCATTGGCTTGAAAATTGAAAATTAGAAAATGAAAAGTTTCTAGTTAGTCTGGGGTAATCAATGGAAATTAATTTTACGATGCATACTTTTTACTGTTGTATGGAAAATCAGTGCTATTGATAGTCTTGTTATGCTGTCTATATCGAATTATCTCAGCAAATGCAAAGTCATGTTTACATGTGTTTTTATAACTTAAGTATATTCTGTCAGCAATAAACAACTTGATTGTACATTCTGAAATGAGTATTTTCAAAAGCATAATGTATATTGTTACATGTTCATGTTTGAATTGCTCACATGCAGTACTCTACACTTTCTAGGTACATAAATTAGAGGGTAGTTATCACTCAAATACCCCTCTTTTAGAAAATAAACTTTATAGTAGTACCCCGCTTTATTGATAAGGCATACATTCCAAGACCCCTAGTGGATGCATGAACCCGTGGATGTTAACAAATACTACTTATAATGCTTTTTTTTTCCTATGTGCACATATTTATCACAAACTTAATTTGTAAATTAGGCACAGTAAGAGATTAACAATAATAACTAATTCTCAAATGGAACAATTATAATAATACACTGTAATAAAAGTTATATGTGAATATGATCCCACTTTTCCTCAAAATATCTTATTGTACTGTACTTGTCCTTTTCTTGTGATGATGTGAGGTGATGAAATGTATATGTGATGAGGTGAAATGAGGTGAAAAATATAGGCATTGTGACACAGCGTTGTTTCTGTTGACCTTCTGATGGCAGGTCACAGGGAAGATCATCTTCTTTGGGTGATCCTGTATCATGGATCCATGTCCATGGTGGGATGTAAAGAGCAGATTACGTCTATGAATGAAGAGTGAGTAGTTTATCCAATGTGGATACACTGGACAAAGAGATGATTCATGTTTTTAGTGGAACAGAACAGCGAAGTGCAAGATTTCATCACACCACTTGGAGTAGCACAATTTAAAACTTACGAATTGTTTTCTTCTGGAATTTTTCATTTAATGTTTTCAGATCCTGATTCACTGCAAGTAACTGAAACCAGGAGGGCAAAACTTCAGATAAGGGAGACAACTGTACTAATTATATTATTTACTTTAAAACATATTGCCATACAAATCTTTTTTAAAGAAGAAAAAGTTTTGAATCTAGTTAGGATATTTCTTAATCTCCCCAAATTTGCTTTCCATTGTGTCTTTCTAAGGAAAACAACCTATTGTATGGATTCAAATTTGACTTGGTTCTTTGTGGCAATTTAAATATCCTCTTAAAAACTGACATTTGCTTAACCAAATCTGTGATATATTCAACCAAATCCAATTTTTTCAACTAGATCTCTGAATGGTAGTTAATAGACAATTACAGATTATCCTGTTATCCCTGACCTGATAGTTTTAACTAAAATTTAAATAGATAAAATGAAAAGGCAGTCAATTAATAGCGTTCTATTTTTTTAGTTTTTGTGTTTTGAACTTTATAGACTTAGATACTACTCTCTATTAGTAAAACACTTTCTAATAGGAAGGATACAGAGCAAGAATACTTGCCTGTTACTTGTCTCTATTTTGAATATTTGGAATATAAATGAAAAGATTTTTTCCTAGCTTATGTAAGTATGTGTGGACTTTTCCCAGTGATCTGCCTACTACAGTTCTCTAAGATTAGATTTAATTGGTTCATTGCATTTTTCAACTTTGTATAGCTTTTATTGACTAATATTTACAAATTCTTTTGTAGAGACATATTTCCCCTTAGTTTACTCATAGAGATGGGAGTAACACTTTGGTGTCATCTCTATTTAGAGTCGTAAATAGAGACTACTCTAATCAGTGTCATTTTGTCACCATGGCACTTAATCTTTTGACCTTGTCACAATTAAAATGCTGAATAATCTTCTAACCCATTTTCTGAATCTAATCCATAAGTATTATGGAATGTAGCAATGTTAGATGAAATTTCTTTATAAATTTTTAGTATCTAATCATCAAAGTCACTTTGAAATACATGCTTATTACAGAGAAGAAAAAGACAAAACGTCTCCCAAGCTATAGTATTTTTGTAATAGTTATGCCAATGAGATAGAAACGGAGTTGGCTATAGAGACCCGTACAGCAAGCACAAACTTCAGTATCATGAATTTCATAACTTAAGTAATATAGTTGATGGTATGCACTCCAAATAAATGCTCAGAATTGCAGCATCTTGCTATCGTGATTTTTGTTTCTCAAATGTGTGAAGTCATATTCTAACTCTTTGCAGATGCACATCTACCTTGAGCGTAATGTGGCATTTTTCAGAACTATGAATTACCATCAGGTGTGAGCAGAAGGTATTAGGGAATCTCAAATCAGACAAATGAAAAGGAAAATCAGAGAAGGGGGAACAGAAATCCAAAATATTTTAGAAGGGCAAGGCTATCAAAAAATGGAAACAGGCCATGCTGAATCGAAATTGAAAAGAGTGAACTATGTAAAAATAACCCAAAATGGTTTTCGTATAAATATTCTTAACTTTTCTCATTCTCTTTGATTATTTATGCTGATAGTTAAATCCTTGAGTACCCAGGGGATATCTATTTTTAAAAAATATCCACTGGCCACCTTTTCTAAGGTACAACTTTTCTCTTGCAACTTGAATTACAGCTGCTTCTAACTTACTCCACCAACAATTTCATCTCTCATTGGTGTCTTTTAAACATTATCACTCTGTTGACCTCTTTCAATAGTTATTTTATCACATTCATATCACTTCAATAATTCAAAACCACATCACCTCTCTTCAACCATATGGCCCCCTCA
>PVKV010031860.1:0-20507 GCA_004027835.1 Alouatta palliata | reverse complement strand
ATGGTGAAACCCCGTCTCTACTAAAAATACAAAAATTAGCTGGGCATGGTGGCACGTGCCTGTAGTCCCAGCTACTCGGGAGGCTGAGGCAGGAGAATTGCTTGAACCCAGGAGGCGGAGGTTGCGGTGAGCCGAGATCGTGCCATTGCACTCCAGCCTGGGTAACAAGAGCGAAACTCTGTCTCAAAAAAAAAAAAAAGTTCAGATAATAATTATTTTTTTTTCTTTTACTTCTTTTGCCACAAGAACAACATGAAAAGATAAATAATAATTAAAGAAAAAAATAAAATAGCCTTGCCAAAAAAAAAAAAAAACCAGTTTGTAAACCTGAATCTGATTAAGCCTCCTACCAATTTACAAGCAATACAGAGCCCAGGGGCACCTGCTAAGTGATAAGGAAGTAGTCAGCAAAATGTAGTCTGTAAGACAAAAGGATGTTTTCAAAACAATAGAGCAATCAGTCAGAATACATAGACATCATATAGATCCCAACCCAAACTGTCTTAAATAAAAAAGGAGCAGGGAGTAGTGGCTCACACCTGTAATCCCAACACCTGAGGCGGCTAAGGCAGCAATCATTTCAGCCCAGTAGCTGGAGACCAGCCTGGGCAACATGGTGAAACCCTGTCTCCACAAAAAATACAGAAATTAGCTGGATGTGGTGGTAGGTGCCTGTTGTCTTAGCTACTCGGGAGGCTGAAGTGGGAGGATACCTTAAGTCTGAGAAATTAAGGTTGCAGTGAGCCGTTATCGTGCCAGTGTACTCAAACCTGGGTGACAGAGCAAGACTCTATCTCAAAAAACAAAAAATGAAAACAGAAAACCCATCTAAACACTAACAAATTGGTGTGTAGGGAAAAAACGTTAAAAAAAAAACAAAACAAAAAACACAACACAACAGGCTAGGTATGGTAGCTAAAGCCTGTAATCCCAACACTTAGGGAGGCTGAGGCAGGAGGATCACTTGAGCCCAAGAGTTTGAGAACAGCCTGGGCAACACAGCAAGACTTCATCTCTACTAAAAATAAAAACATTAGCCAGATGTGGTGGTGCAGGCTTGTAGTCCCAGCTACTTGGGAAGCTGAGGTGGGAGGATTTATAAAGCCAGAAGATTGAGGCTGCAGTGAGCTCTGATTGTGCCAATGCACTACGGCTTGGGACATAGAGCAAGACCCTGTCTCAGAAAGACAAAAAAAGGTATTTATGACATTTATAAGAAAACTGGAAATGTGAACACTGACTAGAATCATTCATTAGTTTTTTGCATGTGACAATGATGGTGGACGCTGCCTTTTTTTTTTTTTTTTTTTTTTTTGAGTCAGAGTCTTGCTCTATCACCCAGGTTGGAATGCAATGGCACGATCTCAGCTCACTGCAACCTCCGACTCCTGGGTTCAAGAATTCTCCTGCCTCAGCCTTCTGAGTAGCTGGGATTATAGGCACCCACCATCACATCCAACTAATTTTTGTATTTTTAGTAGATGGGGTTTCACCATTTTGGCCAGGCTGGTCTCCAACTCCTTACCTCGTGATCCACCTGTCTTGGCCTCCCAAAGTGCTGGGATTACAGGCTTGAGACACCGCACCTGGCAGTAGATGTTTCTTAAAGTCTATTTTTCAGAAAAATATACTGAAATATCTAGATTAAATGATATGACACATCAAGAATTTGTCTCAAAACAATAATGAAGAGGTAGAAAAGAATTGGGGCATGAAAGACACAAAATTGGCTGTGAATTTAAAATTAATATTATGTACATGGTGGTACATAATATTATTCTGTCTACTTACACATGTTTTAAGCTTTTCATAATAAAACATTTTTAAAATGATCCATTATCCAACATGTACTCTAAAAAATGTGGAGAGGCTATTCTCTTTATTTAAAAGTTCACATATAAAAACACTATGGTTTTAAAACTTTTTTCACATAATACATAGACAATTAGCCTGGTGTGGTGGTACACTCCTATGGTCCCAGCCATGAGGTGGGATCATCACTTGAGCCCAGGAGCTCCTGAGTACAGTAAGCCATGATCAACTGCAATCCAGCCTGGGTGACAGAGTGAAACCTCGTCTCAAATAATAATAATAATAATAACAACGAATCGACCAGGCGCAGTGGCTCATGCCTGTAATTCCAGTACTTTGGGAGGCTTAACAAGCAGATTACTTGAAGTCAGGAGTTCAAGACCAGCCTGGCCAACATGGTGAAACCCCACCTCTGCAAAAAACACAAAAATTAGCTAGGCGTGGTGGTGGGTGCCTGTAATCCCAGCTACTTGGGAGGCTGAGGCAGGAGAATCGCTTGAATCCAGGAGGTGGAGGTAGCAGTGAGTAGAGATCATGTCACTCCACTCCAACCTGGGCAACAGAGCAAGACACCATCTCAAAATAAATAAATAAATAAATAAACTAAGACATTTCCAACTTCTTTTTTTGAGACAGAGTTTCGGTATTAACTTTTTTAAAACAAACAGCTTTATTGGTTGGGCAAGGTGGCTCACACCTGCACATTGGGAGGCTGAGGCGGGTGGATCACTTGAGGTCAAGAGTTCAAGACCACCCTGGCCAACTTGTGAAACTCTCTCTTTATTAAATATACAAAAATTAGTTGGGCATGGTGGTCCACACCTGTAGTCCTGGCTACTCAGGAGGCTAATGCAGGAGAATTGCTTGAACTTGGGAGGCAGAGGTTGCAGTGAGCTGAGATGGTGCCACTGCACTCTAGCTTGGGCCACAGAGCAAGACTCTGTCTCCAAAAAAAAAAAAAAAAAAAAAAGAAAATAGCTTTATTGAGAAAATGGTTTATATACCATAAAATTCCCTTTTAAATCATCCAATTCATCTGCCAGCAGCAAAGATGAAAAAGAAAAAATTGTCCAATTCAATGGTTTTTAGTATATTCACAGAGCTGTACAACTAACACTATTATCTAACTTTAGAACATTTTCATCACTCCAAAAGAAACCCATACCCATTAGCATTCATTCTCCATTTCCCCCAGCCCTGGAAAAGATATTAACTTCTTAAGTGGCTTAAAATATGTTACCAAACTACTTGCTAGAAAGGCTGTGCAATTTATGCTACTACCAGCCATATGCCCATTTTTCCATATTTTCCCCAGAATTAAATATAATCACTAAAAATACTTAAGGCCAGGTGTGGCGGCTCACACCTGTAATCCAAGCACTTTGGGAGGCCAAGGTGGGTGGATTGCTGGAGCACAGGAGTTCAAGACCAGCCTGGGCAACATGGTGAAACCCTGTCTCTACCAAAAATACAAAAAAAATTAGCCAGGTGTGGTGACACATCTGTAGTCCTCGCTACCTGAGAGGCTGAGGTGGGAAGATGGCTTGAGCCCAGAAGGTTGCAGTGAGCCATGATCACGCCACGGCTCTCAAACCTGGGTGACAGTGAGACCCTGTCTCAAAAAAACAAACAAAAAAACTCACAAAACCTTAAGACAGAAATTAGTAAATCACTGCCATTTACATATATTTAAATTCTTTTATTATTTGTGAGAGTGGAATTTTATAAATCCATTGATTTTTTTTTTCCCTTTTGTGAACTGTCCCTCCACTTTGTCAGGGGCTAAAATCCAATTAAATTATCGGTCTAAATAAACTATCCCTGGAATAACAACTGGTGTCCAGAAACATCGTGAGAAATTCCAGAACCAAACATAATCTTTTGTAGTTATGTTTGGAGACTCACTACTAGTACCAGTAAATTAAAGTTTGCTATAATATAATCATAAAATAATGAGCACATGTCTCTTTTCAATCAAAGACATGATTTCTAGGTTCCTTTGCTATTACAAAGTAAGCCTGTCTCGAGGGCACTTGAAAACAAAGCATCCCATTCTACAGGGACAGAAAGCCTGTAACTGTACAGCACTTATGACTGCCTGGTTAATGAGCCCAAGTCACCAATAAATTCAAAGGAAAGATTAACCCAACCTATATCATGTAGTGATAGTTGTTGCTTGCCAAAAAAAAAAAAAAAAACAAAAAATAAAACAAAATCAGAAATGAAACCAGCTAGCTGTTAACAGTAGAGAGAAAGTACTCAACCTTACAATTAGGGCAGATAAAAACTAAAGGCAAAGGGGAAGTAAACCAAGGTATCCTTGGGTGTCTTCTTGGCTAACAAAGATAAGAACCCTGCAAAGACTATCATCAGGAACATTTGCTCAACAGATTTCATTTGAAATTTGATGTGTAGATTTTTTTGTTAACAGAACAAATTTCTCTACTTAAATGGGTCCCCTCTTCCATTTCTTGTTCCTATTATTATTTACTCAAATCCTAACCTTCTAAATCAGAATTGCTATATACCTTTAATCACTTCTTAGGTCATTTTAAAAAAAAATTTTTTTTGGGGGGAAAGGAGATAATTTTTACATTTCATTGGTGAAATAATAAATTCTATAATAACCTCCTAGAAATACAGCATGGTTGACTGAGACCAGTGACTGCAAAAACAGATCCCGACAGAGATCTCCACAGGGACTCAGCTAAATTGTTCTAAAACAATACTCCTAATTCAAAGACTACATAGATTCACAGATTGTTTTTTCTTTTGTTTTAAGACGGAGACTGGTTTTGTCGCTCAGGCTGGTGTGCAGTGGCACGATCTCAGCTCACCACAACCTCCATCTCCCAGGTTCAAGAGATTCTCCTGCCTCAGCCTCCCAAGTAGCTGGAATTACAGGCATGACCAGCTCATTTTTGTATTTTTAGTAGAGACGGAGTTTCACCATCTCGGTCAGGTTGGTCTTGAACCACTGACCTCGTGATCCGCCTGCCTCGGCCTCCCAAAGTGCTGGGATTACAGGTGTGAGCCACCGTGCCCAGCCTCACAGATTGTTAAAAACCAGAAAGCAGTCAAGGTGCAGTGGGTCATGCCTGTAATCCTAGCACTTTAGGATGCCAAGTTGGGAGGACTGTTAGAACTGAGGAGTCTGAGACCAGTCTGGGCACCACAGTGAGACTCTGCCTCTACAAAAAATTTTTTGACGGGGCACGATGGCTCACACCTGTAATCCCAGCACTTTGGGAGGCCAAGGCGGGTGGACCACGAGGTCAGGAGTTCAAGACCAGCCTGGCCAAGATGGTGAAACCTGTCTCTACTAAAAATACAAAAATTAGCCAGGCACGGTATCAGGAGCCTGTAATTCCAGCTACTCGGGAGGCTGAGGCAAGAGAATCGCTTGAACCAGAGCAGCAGGGGTGGCAGTGAGCCGAGATCAAACCACTGCACTCTAGCCGGGGTAAAAGAGTGAGACTCCATCTCAAAGAAAAAACTTTTTTTAAATAGGCTGGGCCCATTGGCATGTGTCTCTAGTCCTAGCTACTAGGATGACTGAGGCAGGAGCACTGCTGGAGCCCAGGAGGTAGAGGCTGCAGTGAGCTATGATTGTGCCACTGCACTCCAGCCTGGGCAACAGAGTGAGACCTGACCCCACCACACACACCACCACCAACCCCCGCTGCAGAAAAAGAAAAACTGGAAAAGGGCTCAGCAGTTATATATCCCTCCTTGAACTATATGCTCTTCATCTTAGGTGGGAGAGGGAGCTTGGAGTTCACACACTTCCAGGGTTCATTTACCCTCCTCTGATCTCAGAGTAGGAGTCAAACCAAAAAGTTACTCAAGCCTGTTGTTTTCTGATCCTGTCAGGAAACATGCTTGCTGACTCTCATACTCTTCCCCCAAATCACTCATTTACAGACGAGATGGAAGCTAATGAAAACACAAGCGATTAGAAGGAATGGCCTGACATTTCTATTATTGTCCTAGAGATAACAGATTAGTGACCAGAAGTAATCTAGGCTGGAAGATCTCTCATATGGCCAACATAAATTCTCTGACCCCTGAAAAAAAAAAAGCCTGAAAACCTTGAAATACTATAGTGACAAGATATCTACATCTATCTCCATTTTTTTTAATACGTAAGAGGGCATATTCAGAGGTACAGCAAAATATGACTGAGGATACAAAACATTGAAAATTAAGAGCTACCTACCTGAATTCTGATGGTTTTTTTTGTACTCCTATCCAATCTTCTAATACCTCAAAATGCATAAAAATCTCAGTTAATGATATGCCATGTTTGTGCCATTATTCAATACAAATAATAAAAGAGTAACTAAATATTTCAGATTTGATTTTTCTGACTTGAGCTAATGATCCTCCTCCCTTTCCTAAATATTTAAAATGTTTGAGAACTGAACAGTCACCCTTTGACATTCCTAAGCGAAATGTTAACACTCACACTCAGTATGACACTATAGAATGTGAAATCCAGGCCGGGCGCGGCGGCTCACGCCTGTAATCCCAGCACTTTGGGAGGCTGAGGTGGGTGGATCATCTGAGGTCAGGAGTTCAAGACCAGCCTGGCCATCATGGTGAAACCCCATCATTAAAAAAAAAAAAAAAAAAAAAGAATGTGAAGTCCAAATTTCATTTTAAATCTCTAATTACCGACCAAGGAAGCTCATTTCCCCAAACAATTCTGTGAACGCCAATGCCAGACCAACCAAGTTTCTGGATATTTAACACTATCTGTACTTTTCATAGGTAGGAGTCCTCTCCAGAAATGGCATGCATACCCAACTGTTATTTCAGTCTCAAGAGTCACATCCTTAGCCGGGCGCAGTGGCTCACGCCTGCAATCCCAACACATTGGGAGGCTGAGGCAGGTGGATCACCTGAGGTCAGGAGTTCAAGACCAACCTGGTCAACATGGTGAAACCCCGTCTCTACTAAAACTACAAAAATTAGCCGGTCATGATGATGGGTGCCTGTAATCCCAGCTACTCAGGAGGCAGAGGTAGGAGAATTGCTTGAATCCGGGAGGCAGAAGTTGCAGTGAGCCAAGATCGCACTGTTGCACTCCGACCTGGGCAACAGAGTGAGACTCTGTCTCAAAAAAAAAAAAAAAAAAAAAATTCACATCCTCATTTTGTTGTCTCTCTCCTGTACCTTCTTAAAGTGTGATGAAACTGTAACAAGAGTAACTGTTCTGGATACAGCAGGCAAGGTACTAGAAAATGCCAGAGATAAAGACCAATCACAGTAATGCTTTAAGAGACCCAGAGTACAAAAGGGGTTCTGAGTGAGCCTCTAAATATGGCATATTAATAAGCTTACGTATACACTGGTAGGGGCCAGCAAATTAAAGCTAGCTGTAACATCTAAAGATATGTCCCAGTCACAACAGCTCCTTATGTGCAGACCTCAACCTCACATTCTGCTTCAGAAACCTCTCTCAGGCAAGCGGCAGATGAAAGGTCCCCTCCTCAAAAGGAACAACATACATGTACCAATTCATTTGCATTAATAAATCTTTGGTTTAAAATCCATTTAAGGCCCGGTACAGTGCAGTGGCTTATACGTGTAATACCAGCACGCTGGGAGGCCGAGGCAGGTAGATCACCTGAGGTCAGAAGTTCAAGACCAGCCTGGCCAACATGGTGAAACCCTGTCTCTACTAAAAATACAAAAATCACCCAGGCATGATGGCGGATGCCTGTAATCCCAGCTACTCAGGAGGCTGAGGTGGGAGAATGGCTCCAATCTGGGAGGCAGAAGTTGCAGTGAGCCAAGATTGCGCCATTGCACTCCAGCCTGGGCAACAGAGCGAGATTCTGTCTTTAAAAAAAAAAAAAAAAGTCACATCCTCATTTTGTTGTCTCTCTCCCACACCTTCTTAGAGTGTGATGAGCTCAGGAGTTCGAGATGGCCTGGGCAACCTGGTGAAACCCTGTCTCTACAAAAAATACAAAAATGAGCCAGGCATTGGTGGCTTTCCCCTATAGTCCCAGCTACTCAGGAGGCTGAGGTGAGAGGATCGCTTGAGCCTGGGAAGTGGAGGTTGCTGTGAGCTGAGATCACGCCACTGCACTCCAGCCCGGATGACAGTGAGACCCTGTCTCAAAAATAAATAAATAACAATTAAAAAATAAAAAACAGGATGGGCACGGTGGCTCACACCTGTAATCCCAGCACTTTGGGAGGCTGAAGTGGGCGAATCATCTGAGGTCGGGAGTTCGAGCCAGCCTGACTAACATGGAGAAACCCCGTCTCTACTAAAAATAAAAAATTAGCTGGGCGTGGTGGCACATGCCTGTAATCTCAGCTACTCAGAAGGCTGGGGCGGGAGAACTGCTTGAACCCGAGAGGTGGAGGTTGCAGTGAGCCGAGATCCCACCATTGCACTCCAGCCTGGGCAACAAGAGTGAAACTCTGTCTCAAGAAAATAAAATAAAATCCATTTATACCCTGATAAAGTGGTTTTTTTTAATCAGGCAGTCATACTTTGATACAAATCGGTTTAATGAGGACCAGCTTTCTTGCTAGGGGTACCAAAACCACTGTGGGAAACGTTTTGATTGGATAAACACTCTTCAGTGAGGCGCTATAGTGAAGGCTTTCTGACAGAGAGCAATGGGAATCAGTACCTAGGGGTCAAGGAAGAAGCACTTGGCTGGACATGGTGGCTATTGCCTATAATCCCAAGACTTTGGGAGGCCAAGGCAGGAGGATCACCAGAGCCTAGGAGTTCAAGACCAGCCTGGGCAATATAGTGAAACCCTGTCTCTACAAAAAAATTTAAAAATTAGCCATGCATGGAAGTGTGCACCTGTGGTCCCAACTACTGCGGAGGCTGAGGTGGGAGAATTGCTTGAGCCCAGGAAGTGGAGGTTGTAATGAGCTGAGATCATACCACTACACTCCAGCCTGGGTGACAAAGCAAGATCTTGTCCAAAAAAAAAAAAAAAAAAAAAAGAGGAAAAAAAGCACTACCAAAAATAAATGAAGAATGTAGTAGCAAAAGTTTACCCTAAAGTTTGCCAAAGACTCTGGAAACCACAAATGCCAGAGACTACTGTGACACCTTTAACTGGGTCTCTTTCAAACTGGGAGAGGATTAGCTTAGTAGCTGAACACTGGCTTCGGGTCAATGAACTTGGAATTATTTGCTCTGCTTCAGCTTACTGAATACCTTCCAAAGGATAATAAATATTTTTATTTTAAAACCACTAATTTTATGGGGAAACCTAGTTTTAACCAAACACATTTTAAAAAAACACATATTTTGTTGTTTCAGGCTTATCCAGAATAGTCCTAATCCATTCAGCTGCAGAAGGCCCCCTATAAGTCATTTCCCTTGGAATCTCCCGCATTTTGAATAAATCCAAAACTATGATTGGTAGATCCTATGAAGTCCTAGGTCCACTTTAGGTAATGAACAACTGAAAGAAGCAGCACTTCCATGTTCACAGAGCATGACACATACATATAAAGCATATTTACAGTGCCACTTTTCCAGCTCAGGAAAACACACAATTAGACATCCTCAATTTCCTTGCCTATAAACCATGCCTCTCTAATTCCTCGGAACAGGGAGGAGTTACAATCACAGGTGGCTTTGAAACGGGTGAAATCTCCATCATCATTTCCTAACTGTTCTTTAAAAGCTTGTAATTTTCTTTCCAGTTTCAGCTTTAGGGGCTCACACTGACTCTCAGACTTCATAAACTTCCTTCCTTGATATATAACATGCTAATTCATGCGAACCGCTCAAACTTGTTTTAAAAATCACACCTATGGATACCCTTGCAAGACCTCACGCCTCTACTCCCAACAATAACTAGTAAAACCTCTGGAAACAATCTACAACTTGCACTTGAGCAGACAACAGAAAGGAAGTGATGGCTTTAAATGGTCGCAGCTTTCCTGGGCTCCAAAGAGGCGCCCTCATTCACTCCTGAGAGGCTCAAGAGGTTACCAGAAGCTCCCGCCAGGAGTGCGGGGCGGGGGTGAGGGCGCAGGTGAGAAGATAGGTGGACCGCCCTGGGAAGAACTGGGGTGCCGAAGCCTGCAGGCGAGATGGAGTGGAAGGAGGTGAGGCAAAATTAGGCAGATACAGGAAGGAGCCAGTGGAGCGAAGAAAACAGGGCAGGCGTGAAGTAGAGCCCTAGAGAAACCGACGAATTCAGGACTCTGAGGGTTTCCGAGGGTCCAGTTCTCTCACCAGAAAGCCGCGTTCAGTCCCAGGCACCACAGGGCGCTCCTGGCTGGCCGCTCCCACACCAGGGCTGCCTGCACTCGACTCAGCAGAGGCTCGTAAGGCCCCAGCACCTCCACCAGGGCCCGCTGCGCCGCCTCAACCTGCTGGTCCCGCTCCCAGGAGCCTGACACATCTTGGCGGCCCCTGAAAGTTGATCCTGAAGCCGGGCCTGGGGTAGCGGCCACCCCATCAGCCTCCGCCATCTCCCACCGGCAGCCACAACATCCGGGGCCGTGGTCCGACAGTCACAATAACAGCAACTGCGCAGATGCGCGATTGGACTCGGGAGGTCGCTTCGCACCACAACGCGCTTCCGCGCAGGCCCAAGCACGCATCCACCCACAGAGGAGGGAGGACGCTGCGTCAAAGTACATCGCCCGCACTGAGGCGCCGAGCCCGATACGGAACTGCGCACGCGCAATATGGATGAATGAAGGCCAATGCTTAAGGACGTGCCATTCACTGCCAGAACTCGGTTCTCATTGGAGCGGAGGAAGTCTGTGGGTGGAGCTGGTTGTTTGGCGCCTGCGTCTTGCGGCGAGCGGGCTGGCGTGCGGCGGGAGCTGCTGCAACGCCCGTGCCTGAGGAGCGATGCCGAGGGAAATCATCACCCTACAGTTGGGCCAGTGCGGCAATCAGAGTGAGCGAAACTCCGGCCCTTCAGCTAGCCAGGTTCCTTAGGGTTAATGGGATCTCGCTGTGGGATCCTGGACTCATCTGTCCTTGCCAGAATTGTAGTTCTCTGAAAGGCGAGACATCCCTGACCCAACGTCCACTTGCCTTCTTAACTCCGAGGGGCCCTCCCCTGCCCAGTCCCTGGCGTACAGTCCTTTCCTCAGACACGGGAGAGCCCTGCGGGTTGACTTCTTATCCCAGGACGCAGGCGCCCAGTCCCCCAGCTCTTGATTGGAACCTGCCTGGACCTAGATAATCTTCTTTCTCCTCCACCCGCCCCTTCCCCCCAGTTGGGTTCGAGTTCTGGAAACAGCTGTGCGCCGAGCATGGTATCAGCCCCGAGGGCATCGTGGAGGAGTTCGCCACCGAGGGCACTGACCGCAAGGATGTCTTTTTCTACCAGGTGCCCCCAGCAACTTGGCCAGGGGCGTCAGTGGCCCAAAGGGCCGGAAGGGAAGGGAGTGGCCTGGTACTGGGAATCCCACTGGGCAAAGGGGCCAGGCGGCTGGCTTGAGGAGGGAGGGCCGAGGGAGCCGGAGTTGGGAGGGCTTAGGACTTGGGCCGCCCTGGCTGATTGGGCTTCCTCCTGGACTCCCCCTGACAGGCAGACGACGAGCACTACATCCCCCGGGCCGTGCTGCTGGACCTGGAGCCCCGGGTGATCCACTCCATCCTCAACTCCCCCTATGCCAAGCTCTACAACCCAGAGAACATCTACCTGTCGGAGCATGGTGGAGGAGCTGGCAACAACTGGGCCAGTGGATTCTCCCAGGTTGTTTCCTATTCCCTGGCAGGGCCCACAACTCCCTGTGTAGGGACAGGCCCTATGATGTCTCCAAGAGAAAGGAAACCAGATCAGGGATGTATGAATGCTGGAGGGAGAGACCTGGCTGCAAGAAGTGGACTATGTAATACTGTCAAGCGTCTACACTAGCTAATGCAGTGTGCCAGGCCATTCTAAGTGCGTTACGTATATTAATTTTTTTAAATCTTCCAACAACCCTAGAAGTAAGTACTACAGGTCCACAGTCCCTTACCTGCCTTCCCAGGATCCAAAAAGCCATGAAACCAAAGGACATTTCATCGCTAGTTTAGCAGCAAAAACAAATCTCAGTGAAGACAGGCTGTTTTATAGTTTCTATCCAACTTATTGTCATTACTGATGACTTTTATTACAGAAATACTAATATGTTTGATTAATGTACTTCTGACTCCCACTGGAGTTTTATTTAACATATATTATATATACCATAATACCTTTCTAAAATCCGAAATATTTTCAATTCCAAACCATAACTGCCTCAACACTGTTAGATAAGGGTATATGGATCTGTATTATTACCTTCATTGTACAGATGAGGAAACTGAGGCATAGAGCAATTAAATAGGCTGCCCAGAGCTACATAGAAGTAGAGCCAATGGGCCAGGTGTGGTGGCTCATGCCTGTAATCCCAGCACTTTGGGAGGCTGGCGGATCACCTGAGGTCAGGAGTTGAAGACCAGCCAGGCCGACATGATGACACCCCATCTCTACTAAAAATACAAAAATTAGCTGGGCATGGTGACACGTGCCTGTAATCCTAGCTACTCAGGAGGCTGAGGCAGGAGAATTGCTTGAACCCAGGAGGCAGAGGTTGCTATGAGCTGAGATTGCACCATTGCACTCCAGCCTCGGTGACAGAGTGAGACTCCATCTCCAAAAAAAACATAGAGCTAATGTATGAACCCAGGTAATCGGGGCTGTAGAGTGCTTTCTTGTAACCACTGCACTGTACTGCCTCTCAGTGTAGATAAAAAGCAGGCAGCTATGCTCCATAAAAGGACTTCTGGTGCTATAAGGTAAGTCGAGGGTTGCTTTCCTGAGGTTGGAGTCCTTCCATGGTTCTATCCCACTCTGACCCTCCCTATGTCTGTACAGGGAGAGAAGATCCACGAGGACATTTTTGACATCATAGACCGGGAGGCAGATGGTAGTGACAGTCTAGAGGTAAGTGTCCCAGGAATGCTGGTAGGAGCTGACATAGGCAAGGCTTGGCAACATCCTCTAGAAGCGACCTATTAGGAACAAGACCCACTCATGTACCCTTTGCACTGGACAGAAGCTACCAGGCCTTGCTGGAAACAAGGCAGTCACCTAAGCTGTATAAGTGAGGGTACTGGAGGGAAAGGAAAGGCTCGGGAAAATGGGAGTCCTGAAAAATTGTGAGATGGGTCTAGTTTGAAATCCTGCCACTAGATTCCTGGACACTGACTACGCCTTCCCCATGCAGGGCTTTGTGCTGTGTCACTCCATTGCTGGGGGGACAGGCTCTGGCCTGGGCTCCTACCTCTTAGAACGGCTGAATGACAGGTAAGTTTGTGTTTGGGGATTAGGAAGGGTCACCAACTTGGCTTCCTAAATGACTAGGGGACCCAGCAGGTATAAATCCCTGTTTGCTGGGGCAGGAAAGAGTTCTATTCCCTCCTGTAGAGAGGAAAAGGAAGTTACAGTGACTGAGAACCCCCTCACACTCCCAGTAGTGGGAACTGGAGCCTAGAATCTGAGCGCTGGATCAAAGTCCAGGGAGTGTGGAGTTGGAAGCCCAGATTCTAAGATGTCTCTGCCCTTCCCCCTGTAGGGTTACAGACTTCCAAAAGTCAAGTCTCCCTTCTCTACTGATCTGACCTCACCCCAGTTTCAACATCAAGATTTAGCTGCTTCTGGACAGTTGTTAGGGAGCACCATGTTCACCACACCTTCAGTCTGTTGCCCTGATCCTTTCCCCAACCCCTACCAGGTATCCTAAGAAGCTGGTGCAGACATACTCAGTGTTTCCCAACCAGGACGAGATGAGCGATGTGGTGGTCCAGCCTTATAATTCACTCCTCACACTCAAGAGGCTGACGCAGAACGCAGACTGTGTGGTGAGTCCTGGATTCTGCCTCTCTCAACTCTCAACACCCCACACCCCTTCAGGTCTATTAAGTCATTTTCATGTATTTTAGAAAATCCATTTTAGCCAGGTGCAGTGGCTCACGCCTGTAATCCCAGCACTTTGGAAGGCCAAGGTGGTTGGATCGCTTGAGTCTTGGGAGTTTGCGACCAGTCTGGGCAACATGGTGAAATCCCTATCTACTGAAAATACAAAAATTAGTCGGGCTTGGTAGTATGTGCCTGTAGTCCCAGCTACTTGGGGGCCTGAGGCAGAAGGATCACTTGAGCCTCCGAAGCAGAGGTTGCAGTGAGCTGAGATTGTGCCACTGACTGCACTCCAGCCTGGGTGACAAAGTGAGACCCTGTCTCACAAAAAAAAATGTTTAAATAATTAAGAAGAAAAGAAAAATTAAAAAAACATCTTGAGCCCTCCTTTGCCCCTAGGTCAATGCAAATCCCTTTCCAGTGGGTCTCTCTGGCCATGAGGCTCAAAGGAAATTAAGCTTCAGAGCCTAGGGTCAGGCAGAGATCCTGTTTTTCCTATCCCCATCAATCTGCTACCTTCTTCTGTCCTCACAGGTGGTGCTGGACAACACAGCCCTGAACCGGATTGCCACAGACCGCCTGCACATCCAGAACCCGTCCTTCTCCCAGATCAATCAGCTGGTGGGCCCCCACTGCTGGACTCCTTTGGACTAGAAGCCCTTCTTACTGGAGGGTCATCTGGGGAAGGGAGGTCCCACTTAGGCCAAGGCCCATGACATGGCACCCCTGTCCCCAGGTGTCCACCATCATGTCAGCCAGCACCACCACCCTGCGCTACCCCGGCTACATGAACAATGACCTCATCGGCCTCATCGCCTCACTCATCCCCACTCCACGGCTCCACTTCCTCATGACTGGCTACACCCCTCTCACTACGGACCAGTCAGTAAGAGCAGCCTGAGTGTCCCAGGCTGGCCCTGCCCTAGCCTTTCCCTCCTCTCCTCTGCCCCAGGAGCTGCCCTTTGCGTGCCCCGAGGCACTGCGCTCAGGGACTAGCACAGAGCAGGCCACTTTCTTGTAACTTGCTCTTCACTCTCCCTCTGCCTTTGGCTTCTGCCAAAGAGAAGCCAGAGGGGGACTGTGTCCTGAGCCCTGGCCGGGTCCCCGTTTCACTGTCCCATCAGGTGGCCAGCGTGAGGAAGACCACGGTCCTGGATGTCATGAGGCGGCTCCTGCAGCCCAAGAATGTGATGGTGTCCACAGGCCGAGACCGCCAGACCAACCACTGCTACATCGCCATCCTCAACATCATCCAGGGAGAGGTGGACCCCACCCAGGTAGGGGAGGCCCCTTCATCCCGCACCCTGCCCCCACAGGAGTAGAGGAGAGGCCACCTCCACTGCTCCTGTGCCTACCCCAGGTCCACAAGAGCCTGCAGAGAATCCGGGAACGGAAGTTGGCCAACTTCATCCCTTGGGGCCCTGCCAGCATCCAGGTGGCCCTGTCAAGGAAGTCTCCCTACCTGCCCTCGGCCCACCGGGTCAGTGGGCTCATGATGGCCAACCACACCAGCATCTCCTCGGTGAGTCTCACAGTTTGCACTTTTTTTCCCTGAATCAGTCTCCTGATTATACCTCACCTCTCTGCATCTCCTGCCCCTGCTTTTAGCTTTTTTGCTGTGGGCATAGCCCAGCCTTGGTTCCCCAGCTTTCTGGGCCATATTATTCTTCAAAGTTCTTTGTAATCCCTGTTTTCTGCACACCCCAAGCTCTTTGAGAGAACCTGTCGCCAATATGACAAGCTGCGGAAGCGGGAGGCCTTCCTGGAGCAGTTCCGCAAGGAAGACATGTTCAAGGAAAACTTTGATGAGATGGACACATCCAGGGAGATTGTGCAGCAGCTCATTGATGAGTACCATGCAGCCACACGGCCAGACTACATCTCCTGGGGCACCCAGGAGCAGTGAGTCCCCCAGGACAGGGACCCTCATCTGCCTTACTGGTTGGCCCAGGCCCTGCCTGACTGACCACCTCCTCAGAGCACAGATCAGGGACCTCATGCATCTCTTTCTCATATACATGCATTCTCTGTTGGCCTGCGAACACATTTACTTCTCCTCTTATGAGACTATTTATCTTTAATAAAGCACTGGATATAAATCAAGTCACTGGTCCCTTTGAAGCCTGTAGGTTCTGGAGATGATGGGGATGCCTGTTCTTTCTCCATCACTCTGACAGGGTCCTCGCCCACTTCCAGCATCTTCGTTTCTGAACAAACAGCTTCCCCTAGATTTTTCTTCTGCCTAGTTTCAGAGAACGCTGGTGGGGTCTGACCCACCTGAAATTCCTTTCTAGGATAAAAAGGCCCACAGATAATGCCTTGTTCTCCATCTGACCCTTTCTGGGTCCCTGTTCCCTCCCACGCTCACTGAAAAACATGAATATTCCACCAGCTTCACGTTTCCACATCAGAGCGTCTGGTTCATCACAACCTCAGGCCTGAGGCAACCACCATGCCACTAGGCCATGAACAAGCAATGGAGTCCGACCAAATGCCTTTAGGCTTCTAGCAAGCAGTCCAGGAGAGCTGCTGGTTTCAGGCAGTTAGAGTTTAGCAGCATCAAGTCAACAGACCAAATCTAAAGCCTAGACTCTAAGCCGGGCCATAAGTGGTTCCATAGCTAAGGCACCATAATTCTCTTCTCTAGTGGTCGCCAGTAATTTAAATGGCCAGTGCCTTCTACTTCTGGTAGAAGATTGCAGGGAGGTAGTAAATACATAGGGGGCCTAAGTCCTCAGGATTATTATTATTATTTTGAGACAGGGTCTCACTCTGTCACCCAGGCTGGAGTGCAGTGGCATAATCATGGCTCACTGCAGCCTCAGCCTCTCTGGCTCAGGCAATCCTCCTGTCTCAGCCTCCTAAGTAGCTGGGACCACAGGTGCACACCTCCTAAATCTTCAGGATAGAAACGGCAGAGCAGGTTCTCCCCAGAGCATGGAGGATTTTCAGGGCCCTATTAGGCTCTTATACACCCAGATGTATTGAAGTGACAGCTAATATGCACACATATGCTGTGAGAAGTACATTATTTTGTTGAATCTTCACAATCCTATGAAGTGGTAGAATTATTTTTAAAATACAATAACTAAAAATTTAAATCATATAGTATAACAATGATTAATATAGCATTTACCTTGTATTAGGTATTTCAGGTAATCTAGAGGTGATTTAAAGTACTATACAGGCCAGGTGTGGTGGCTCATGCCTGTAATCTCAGCACTTTGGGAGGCCGAGGCAGGCAGATCACCTGAGGTTAGGAGTTCAAGACCAGCCTGGCCAACATGGTGAAACCCTGTCTTAAAAAAAAAAAATTAAATAAAAATAAAAAAATAAAATAAAGTACTATACAGGAGGATGTGCATAGGTTTTGTGTAAATATATATATATATATATATATATATATATATATATTTTTTTTTTTTTTTTTAATTGAGACAGTCTCACTCTGTTGCCCAAGCTGGAGTGCAATGGTGCTATCTTGGCTCACTGCAAATTCTGCCTCCCGGGTTCAAGCAATTTTTGTGCCTTAGCCTCCCTAGTAGCTGTGATACACACGTGTACTGCCATGCCCAACTAATTTCTGTATTTTTTTGTAGAGATGGGGTTTCTCTATATTGGCCAGGCAGGTCTTGAACTCTTGGCTTCAAGTGATCCACCCACCTCAGCCTCCCAAAGTGCTGGGACTTCAGGAATGAGCCATGGCCATATTTTATCTTTTGCACACCATTTTATTTAATTAAGCATCTGCAGATTTTGGCATCTTTGGGCGTCCTGGAACCAATGCCCTGTGGGTACCAAGGGACAACTGCACTTGCTCACTATTGCTGGCCTGGGAATATACTTTTCCTTCTGTCAATCTGTTTATCTTTCATGGTTATCTCCCCTCTCAGGTTAAGTATGAACCTGTTTATCTTTCATAAAGTTCTACATGTGAACAGAGAGAGCAATATACAGGCCAGACCCCTATGAACAGAGGAGACCCTTTCAGGACTGATGGGCAGAGAACAGGCCACCAGAAGCCAGGCCCTAGGCTGACTGAGGGGTGGCAGAGAGGCCACAAGCCTATTATCATCACAGCCAAGACAAGCAGCCTGTCGCTATCAGTTACCAGTGTCTTCAGGGGGCTGACTCAGGGACAACCAGCCTGGTTGGTATGAACCAGCTGCCTTTTCTTCCAGAAGAAAGGAAGATGACTTCAGTGAAAACCAGTGTGCACCTGGTCCCTTCTCAGCTCCACTTTTCCTTCCCTACTTCTGCTCCACTAGGTTCCTTGCCTCAGTCCTCCACTTTTCCTTCCCTGCCCTTGATGACCAACCTTGCTTTAGTTTTTCTAGGCACCTGCACAAGTTACTGGTGCTGAGTGGGGGATCACAAGCTGGCACATGTAGCGAGGCTGCTGTATGTGTGTGACCAGCGAGCCCACTTCCAGGTCGTAATCAACACCCAGGCCCTCCTTTGGAGGATCCAGTTAAGTAGCATGTAAAGCCCCCAGGCAGGAGAAAACACCAGGCAGTCCAGAGTAAAAGTTATGTCTGGTTTGTACGGCAGCCACCAACCCAGAGGGGTGAATACATACTCTGACAGGGAAATGGACCTGCAAAGACATCTCCTTTTCCTGACCACTGAGTGTCAGGCATTATAAGCAAAGACAAAGCCTTCTGTGCTAACTTCAGAACCAGATCCCTCCCCCAAGGCTATTTCCAGATCACCCATCACCCCAAACCAGGGCAGCCCCTCCCTGCTCTTGGCCAGCCTACAAACCCCTAAGTGTGTCAACTAGAGGGCAGCTCGGAGGCCAGGTGGGAAGGGAGGGAGGCCTCTGGGAATCAGGACAGCAGGTGGTACTGGTAGTGAAAAGTCCCTGTGGCGTGAGAGACTAAGCCACAGAAGAGACTGTCCCTGCTGAGAGACAAAGACTGCTGCAGAAACGTTGGAGAGAAAGCCCAGAGTTGGGCCAGTGCTCACACCTGGAACAGAAACTTTTCTGCAACTAAATAAGAGAAAATCAGCCATTTAAAGCTAATGTAATGTCCCCAGGCTTCAGTGTGATGTGACCACAGGGACCCTCAAACATGCATGACACGGAGATCTATATCAGGAAGCACATAGGCAAAAATAGAGCTGTGTAAATGAATCTGAAACTTAGAGGCTGTAACTTTGGAAAGTGAGATGTGAAGAGGTGGTGAGCACATGCAGTGCGTGGGGAGCACGTGTTGAGCAGAGACACTGGACAAAGAGTTGGTGTGTAAGTCCATTAAGCTTTATCCTGGTCTCCACCAGTTGCAAACATTCTAGATTTCCCTAGAAATGGGCTCCTCAGTGGAGAGTCCGTTGAAATCCAACATACAATTCACCCCCAAGTAATGGCCGCCTCCAGCACTTGCTCCCTTTCCATTCATTCTCATGTATCTTAAGCAGGGAAGGGGCTGCCCTAGGAAAGTAACAGAAATATTTGAAATTGACATTCTGAATTACTAATATATCACTTATAAGATTTAATTAAATTTGGACATTTGCGGTGGTTCATGCCCGTAATCCCAGCACTTTGGAGGTCAAGGCAAGTGAATTACCTGAGGTCAGGAGTTTGAGACCAGCCTGACCAACAGGGTGAAACTGTGTCTCTACGAAAAATACAAAAATTAGCCAGGTGTGGTGGCACGCCTGTAATCCTAGCTACTTGGAAGGCTGAGGCAGGAGGATTACTTGAATGCAGGAGATGGAGGTTGCAGCGAGCCAAGATTGTGCCACTGCACTACAGCCTGGGCGACAGAGTGAGACTCCATCTCAAAAAAAAAAAAAAAAAAAAAAAGTTTTAAAATTAGCCAGGCATGATGGTACTGGTGGTCCCTGCTACTTCTCAAGCTGAGGTGGGAGGATCACTTGAGCCCAGGAGGTCAAGACTACAGTGAGCTGCGATCACACTACTGTTCTCCAACCTGGGCAAGAGAGTGAGATCCTGCTCCCCCACAAAAACAAAAGCAAAAAAAACCATGCCATGACGGGGACAAAAAAAAAAAAAAAGACAACAACCTGTCCCCCCCAGAAATCCCTACATTCCCTTAGTCCTAGGAAAACCAGGACAGTTGGTCACCCTAAATGAAAGACCACTATGGAGAGTGATGAGAACATTGCACAGCAGCACATATAATCAGGGCTGAATTAAGGCCTGGCAGATATTTGTTCATGAATTAAGCAAGCATTTATTTAAAAACAAAGATTGAGTTGCTCAGCACTAAGCTTCAAAATGGACCCTACCTCAACGGGTTCCCACTTTTACTAGAGGGGCGACATAGCATTGTTACCATTTGGATAGTGTGTTACCCTCCTCGATGCACTTGCACATGCATTCATTATCTGGGGCTTTTGAGGATGGTATTTTGTCATTTATCATCATAGGGAAATGGGTTCAGGAAGGTTAAGTGATTTGTCCAACATCACACAGCCGGTACATAAAAGACACAGTAGACCTCAGGTCCTCTGGCTCCAAATCAATATACTCTTTCCTCTGCACTCACTAAGAAGTATTCAGAGGCAGGCCGGGCGCGGTGGCTCACGCCTGTAATCCCAGCACTTTGGGAGGCCGAGGTGGTTGGATCACAAGGTCAAGAGATCGAGACCATCCTGGTCAACATGGTGAAACCCCGTCTCTACTAAAAATACAAAAATTAGCTGGGCATGGTGGCACGTGCCTGTAGTCCCAGCTACTCGGGAGGCTGAGGCAGGAGAATTGCTTGAACCCAGGAGGCGGAGGTTGCGGTGAGCCGAGATCGCGCCATTGCACTCCAGCCT